>JAJJMB010015736.1:357859-510958 GCA_023531105.1 Papaver atlanticum
AAACATAGTGTGTTCTCACATTTGTGTGTAAGTCCAAAACCGGGAACCTGAAGTACGCATACCCGTACGCGTATTGGCGGTTGTTGGATGTCTGGGCAAGTATGCGTACCCGTACGCATACTGGCAGAAGTCTCACGTCCATGAATTTCTGCTAGAGTTTGGAAGTTTGAATTGATAAGCGCACCCGTACGCGTACTAGCGTAACCAAACTCGGTCCGGCTACTTAAGTATGCTTACCCGTTGTCATACTTGAGTTGGTCGCTTTCTAAAATCGGTTGTACATGAACTTAAACATTTATAAAAATAAGGAATGAAATCTTTGCAAACCGTGGCTATAATGTTCATGAACTGATTCGAGTGAATCAAACTGATTTTGCTTCAATTGTGTTCTTGTATACTTCTATGAGAATATAACAATTGAACGGCTCTTTAACTAGTTTCATTTGAGTCATTTGAACTAGTTATGGTTAAGATGAATAAGGTTGATATGAGAGTAATCATATGGCTAACTTCGGTTAACTATTGTTGAGCCAACATGGTGTACACGTTTGGGTACGGTTACATAAACCTAAATGAGGATACATTTAATTTCTGTGTAACAAGCTAAGTTCGATCTAACGGTTGAAAGATATTATCTTGGTTGAATCAGGTTTTTCATCTAACGGTGAATATTGAATGCTTTGTTACCAAGGTAACTTGGATTGCAAACCCTGATTTTAAAACTATATAAAGGAGAACTCTAGCAACTGGGAAACCTAATCCCCACACCTTCTGTGTGTTACTAGTTGCATCAACTAGAGTCGATTCTCCTTTAACCTTAGGTTTCTATCGATACCCTATAGGTTAACGACTTCAAAGACTTCAATTTGATTGTGAAGCCAGACCCAACTATTTTCTATGTAGTTGCATGTTCCGATCTTTCCCGATTCCATCGTTTGAGTACTATCTTCTCTAAGATTTGCTCGAGATTTAATCTCCGATAGGCAAGATAAAAAGTAATCACAAACACCTTCGTCTCATCGTTTGTGATTCCACAACATCTAGTTTCGCCATCATACGATTTAGATTATTGTGAGGTGATTGATAATACTAGGCTGTTCTTCAGGAATATAAGTCCGGTTTATCAATTGGTTCCTGTTCACCTTGATTTATCAAAAGACGGAACAAAAATTCTTGGGTATTTCTGTGGGAGACAGATTTATTCATTATATAGACTTTTCTGTGTGAGACAGATTTGTTTACCAAGTCTTCGACTTTGGGTCGTAGCAAATCTTGGTTGTAGGTGAGATCAGCTAAGGGAATCAAGTGCGTTGTATCCTACTGGGATCAGAGCCGTAAGGAACGCAACTGTACCTTGAATTAGTGTGAGATTGATTAGGGTTCAACTACAGTTTAGTCCGAAGTTCATTGGTAGTAGGCTTGTGTCTGTAGTGGTTAATACAGTGTGGTGTTCAAACTGGACTAGGTCCTGGGGTTTTTATGTATTTGGGGTTTCCTCGTTAACAAAATTCTGGTGTCTGTGTTATTTCTTTTCCGCATTATATTTTGTTATATAATTGAAATATCACAGGTTGTGCGTTAGGATCAATCAATTAGATAATCCAACCTTTGGTTGTTGATTTGAATTGATTGACACTTGAACTTTGGTCCTTGGTACTGTTCAAGTTGTTTCACTTAATAATCAGGCTCGCGGATTTCTATCTGTTTGATTTGTTGATTACAAACATAGATATAAACTATGTATATACTTTTCTCTAGATTGAGTCTGACTGTCTAGTTGATTCTCTAGAAAGTGTATTGGAGTAAGTCCTCTCAGATTGCCAAACGAATTGTTGGGTGTGGTAGTTGTACCCCAGCATTTTCATTAACGTCTTCAACCAAACATAAGAAATAATTAATCACCTCATATCATAAAGCAATAACTGAAACAACTGTGGATCATTTGCATCAAAAAGTGTTACCATGGATAAAAGGAAACTAAAACAAACCAAGAAAGTGAATAAACAAAGAACACCCTTGCCTAGTTTCCTGTTTAAGACAACTACATCTAGTTTTGGTTCAGGTTCAGGCTCTATGAACGGGCCTACATAAATTTGTTTTGGCTTGTGTTCCTCATATGTAAGATCCGAATTATCAGGTTGTAGAGTCTGGAAATCTCATATAATGACTTAAAAGCACATAATAATAACCTGAATAATTGAGGATCCTCTAAGTCAATTAGGTTTGACTCACACAGTTGACCACAATGAGAGTGATGGTCATTCTTAAGCAAATGTGTCGATTACAATCTCCTAAAGTACTTAGGCTTAGTCTCAAAACTTAATAACCGACACATTTCAAATTTCAACGTCCCACAATTGGAAGAAAAGTTTTTGGTGGGTAAACAAAATCAATCTGGGTATCATAGCCCGGGAAAACACATTAACCAGAGGATGGGTGTCTAACAACTGAACTTCTCTATGAAGATACTCTTGTGAAATGGTAGAGGCATATACTTCAAGTCCACCCCCAAACTTAGAATTTTGGGTGTCTCTAGATAGACTAGTCACAATATTCCTAATTTCTTGACCATTAGGTTCCTGAAAAAGGTCAATTGCTTTATCTAAGTTATAATCAGGTGGTTCATCCTCTAAATGCATCTGATGCATACAAACTTTAGGACTTATATGCTTCATATCCGTTATGGTCCACCCTAAAGCTTCCTTATTATCTTGAAGCATGATCTCTGGCCTACTTTCCTGATCGTAAGCTACAATCAAAGGCAAAGTCTCAGATGGGCCTAAAAATGCATAATTAGGGTCAAATTTAGGAGGCTCTTCTATACAAGGGATTAAGGTAGACTCAAAAGCTAGTAATAGTTCGAACCTAGCTTTTAATCTATCTGTATGTAACATAGGAATAGAATCCAACAGAGTGTTTATTTGCTCAATATTGCTATCATCATCAAAATCCCGGCTAAAATGGGACAAAAAACTCTCTAATGGATCTTCTGATATGATGTTTGGTAATGACTCCTGAACTAAACATGTTCACCTATTCAATGCACGTGTCATCTATCTCAGAATGTAGCTTATTGACATTAAAAATATTCAGCTTAATAGTCATATTACCAAAAGATAGATTCATAATACCATTTCGACATTTTATGATCGCGTTAAACGTAGCTAAAAATGGGCGACCTAAAATTACGGCTATTTGGTTCTCTGGTTCGGGGACATGTTAGGTATCTAAGACCACGAAATCCACAGGATAAATAAACTTGTCGACCTCAATTAGAACATCCTCTATAACACCTCGAGGAATTTTAACAGACCTGTCAGCTTACTGAAGTGTTATCTTGGTAGGTTTCAATTCACCAAGTACCAACTGTAAATACACATGGTACGGAAGTAAGTTTACACTAGCTCCTAAGTCAAATAAAGTTTTTTCTACCCGATGTTTTCCTAACGCACAAGCAATGGTAGGGGCACCTGGGTCTTTATACTTAGGAGTTGTGGTGTTCTGAATGATCGAACTTACATGACTAGCTAAAAAGCCTTTTTTAGGGACACTAATCTTTCGCTTTCGCGTACACATATCCTTAAGGAATTTAGCATAAGCCGCAAGTTGCCTAATTGCTTCTAGTAACGGAAGATTTATGGTAAATTTCTTTAAAACCTTCATTTTGTCATTAAAGTTGAATTCACTCTTTGTTGGTACTAATAGCTGTGGAAATGGGGCTCTAGGCAGAAAATATGTCCTCTTAGGTACCGAATTTGTATCATCAGAATCTTTATCAGTCTCCTCATCTATGGATGGTCCTGAGGGGTGAACTACAGTATGCTCACTATCGGGCATGGTTACCTTATTGTCTACAACTTTACCACTCCTAAGGGTTCTAATAGCATTCAATTGATGTGATGGTTTCGCCCCTACTTCATGAACTCCTCTAGGGTTAGGTTGTGTTTGACTAGGGAACCTACCTTTGTCTCTCAAAAACTCATTTATTAAACTAACATGGATTTTCTACTCAGAAATATCCTGAGAATTAGCCTGGCCTATATTTTTACTTTCTTTTATGCTTTGTGAAAGCGATTGGTGAATCTTATCAATGTTTCGAATAAACAATGCGAGAGTTTCTTCTAGACTTGAAATTTTCTTATCGGACTGATTCTGAAACTGAGCTGGCCCTGAAGGATTCTTAGTATAGCCAAAACCCGGGGGAGCATTCGAATTACTAAACTGACCTTGATTTTGGTCCTTAGACCATGAGAGGCTCGGATGGTTTCTCCAACCAGAATTATAGGTTTCTGAATATGGGTCAAATTTCTGACGGTTCTCGAATCTAGTGTTATTATTATAAAGAGCATTGGCTTGCTCTTCAATAGTCTGGCCTTCCCAAAAAGGCTCTACTCTACCACTAGTGTGACCCAATTCTAAAGCTTCTAACATTTTAGCTATTGCTGCAATTTCAGCATCTGATTCAAAGCCTCCTTCTACCCTATTATTGTTTCCTATGCCTAGAAGAATTTTTTTCTGGGGTTCCCTACTATTTTCCCATTGCTGGGTTTTTTGGGTGATTTCATTCAAAAATTCCATCGATGTATCAACAGTTTGGTTTTCAAACCCACCAGTGCATAAAGACTCAACCATGGTTGTTGTGGAATAATCTAAACCCTCATAAAGGATCTGAACTAGCCTAACCTTTTCTAAACCATGATGAGGACATTGTGTTAACAAATCATTGAACCTTTCCAAATATCTATACAAAGATTCTCCCTCCTGTTGAGAAAATGTACAGATTTGCATCCTAATAGACGATATTTTATGCCTAGGGAAAAACTTATTGAAAAAGGCAGATGTAAGTTGTTCATATATATATGTTTCGATTGACTCGGAAGTCAAACTATACAGCCAAAATTCGGCTTATCTTTCAGGGAAAAGGGGAATAACTTAAGTTTCAAAGCATCATCATCTAAGACTCTAATTTTTAGGGTACCGCAAATTTCCTCAAAATCCCTAACATGGAAATAGGGGTTTTCATTTTCTTTCCCTAAAAAGATTGGGAACATCTGTATGGTCTTAGGTTTCAGTCCATAATTTGCCTCCGTAATGACGAGTGGTCCTAGTAGGATTTAGCAAAGTTTTCAAAGTTTCCATTTCTAGCACTATCGTATTACTAGGTTTTTCACCAAGAGACGGACGTTCAAAACTATACTTTCCAAAATCAGAAGTCTCTAGATTAAGGTAATCAAGATCCTTGTTTCCTAACATGGAACCACTAGGTTTTTCTCTAACAAACCGACCTAGAGCGTCTCTTTATCTTTCCGGCATACACAAATTCAACAAAAATCAGTGCACATGCAAATGCTAGGCTCACTAATTTAGGTAAGCTTGAGTTACCACAGAAAAATATACCCAAAGGTACGAGGCTGAGGTTTGTGGACTTTCAGCTGGTAACTCCCATAAGGCCCAAGGCACGGGTTCAGCTTACTAATCCATGAGTCTTCCTACACTCGGTGATCTGACGAGGGATGCAAATGGTGTGTACAACTTATTTATTTATTTTACAAAAATAAAATACTAAAAATAAATAAAAGAAAATTACAATTCCAAAATAAGAAATAAATAAACTAACAAAAAAAAAAGTCCAAAAATAATATCTCCGGTTCCTCCTTTTTTTTGGAAAGTTCAACTTTCCACCTTTAGCTTCGAGTCAATCCTGCACAACAAAAACAAAAATACCAAAGACGTAAAATAGAAGAAAACAAATCTAAAAAATAAAAATACTACTAAAAACAAAACCTAAATAAAATAAACTAAACCTAAAACCTAGATCTAAATACAAGTCCGCGTCGGCGGCGCAAAAAATTGATGTGATGTGATAGTGGTAAATAAAGTGTTCGTTTCTCAGACTTGTAAAGGATGATTTTCAGGATCAAATTCAAATATAAAACTCAAATTGGAGTTATTATCAAAATTATGAAAAGCACCGAGACTCAGGATTCCACCATTGACTAATTAAGTGATTCAATCTAGTCAATATTCATGCAATTCTTTGTGTTTAAAGTGATTCTAATTTATTGCCTCTAGTAGATTTTCGAAGTAACAATTGTTAACATCAAGCATGAAACATCAAAAGTTTAAAACTAAGCATGCTCCATCAAAACAAATCACAATCATTCAATAAAAATCAATTTTCCAATACTAGTTCCATGCAAATAATCATAAAAGATATTGCAAAGATTAATTAAAATAGAAATATACCACTTTTAATGGAACAATGGCTTCCTCCGTCGCCTCAGCTAAGGGGTTTAGCTCCTCATATTATTCATTTGCTCAAAATAGGTGTTCATGGCTCAAAAGGGTGAAAAACAAGAGACAACTAATAAAGCAGACAATTTGCAACGTTTTATCGGCGCTACAAACTGACTATTACAAAGAACTATTGCAATAAAAATTGTTACATGAAATGATAGAAGATATATGTTGTAGGATAAAAGACTATTCTAATGCGTCTAATGTTCTTCGTGTTCTTCAGCAGCAGCCGAACCCGGTTTCCTGCAACTTCGATTTCTCGGCTCTGTGGTGTTCTAAACTTCCCCTAACTTCTTATAAATTTCAATACCTTCTCTTGAACTCGACAACACCTTTGGTACACTTCATAAACCTCAAAATCCTGATTAAATTTTTTTTATTTTCTTTTCGTGCAAGTCACGGCAATAATCTCTATGCCGACTTATTTACGCGTTTCTGAGCTATCCAACTCCTCCCAAACTCTTCCTTAGATAGATAAGAATCTTTGGGAAACTTATCTACGATTAAGTTTCCCTGAAATTCCAAAAATAAGCTCAACAGGGACCCGTAACTTTCTTCACCTCTGTTTCGATCCAACTCTAATTCTAGCCCAATCTAATCAAAACAATCATCCATATCATCCCTGTTTAGGCTTAACAGGCCCATTCCAACGAAATCCAGCGGTTAAATCTCCTTCAAAAGATCCCAAAATCCGAACCCTAATCTTTCAGTTTAAACTTAAAATTTCCCGCCTTTTTTTGAATTTAAAATTAGGGAGATGACCTCCCCTTATCCTGTTCCAGTGTGCCAATAGTAGTTTCTCTGGAAATTGGTTGCCCCCAAGGTAGTTAATATCGCGTATCGGTCTCCTATCGGCTGGGTCCGATACACCTATACAAAAGATAATATCGGTTTTTATCGGTGATACATCATTTAATATAGAATTTCAAATAATTATAAAACCATAATAAAAAATAATAAGAATCATACACATATCTCAAATTTCCAAAATAGAAGGTGGTTTATTAGCCAGCGTTGTGATTGTTGTCCCATTATGCCGGTAAATCTTTTTTATTATCCTTCATATTTATCTTTTATATTTCCCTGCCTTGCAATCTAAATATGGTTTCCATCTTATATCCTACCATATAGTCATTGATTTTATATTATAAATATATTAGGGATATTTACCTTCTCCAATTGACATTGTACTTGTTTGTAAAGACTAGATGCATGTTGATGAAAAATTTATTCACGAAACCGATATTATCAGTGTACAAGTAAAACCGATATATCGGTCTGTACCGTCCTGTACAACCGATAATATCGTTCCATCTTAGTATCGCCGATATTTTCGATATCGTATAGGTATTTTCCGATATCCGATAAAAACCTGTAATATCGGCCTGTACAACCGATATTGACTACCTTGGTTGCCCATTAGTAATTGAAGTGCCCCTTATCCAAACTGAGAGACCGAATAGCAGGTGTCCTCCGGGTGCCTTTATCAACTTTTCGAGCTGATTTCTCCAAAAACGTTTTTTGCCAAAAAATACCTACAAACACATCAAACACCATAATAAGTATAAAAATGGGTACCAACAATATACAAAATCGAGATGAAAATAGACAAATAAATGCGTCTATCACCTAGGCCTCTTTTATCTCCAGACTCATGACAATTGTTTAAAAACGAATTAAGAGAAGTTCTCGAATCCTTAAAGAGATTGGAAGGTTTTCAACAGAGTTCAACATCCCAAGAGTTTTATTGAGAGCGATTTTGGAATGACTTGCATCTGTAATAACCTCTTCATTAATTTGAATTTGTTCATTCAATCTATCCTGGAGAGTCTTTTCCCTTTCAGATCCTTCTCGAAGATCAGAATCTTTAATGTAAATTTCACAGTGAAGTCCATCGACTTTCCTTATCAATATTTGTTTCTCATGACAAAGTTTTTCGATCATCTTCTTCAGATCAATACCAAAGTCAACATCCTTGGTTTCTAGAAACCACACGGGATTTGGCATGATTTGTGCTGGTGATACGTCTATTGATATTTTACTCATATCTATAGAGACAGACTGCTTCAAACACAGACTTGTTAGGTTTTAAACGTGTTTGCCTGCTCTGATACCAATTGAACACGCGGGGGTACCAAAATACAACACCAACTTTTTCGTAGTCAATATGTATGGACAAACTTAAACACAATTCCGAGAGTTCAACTTAATGAAACTCAATCGAGGAATATTATTCAGAGTTATATCTCTTTCTCTCATAATCAAAAAGTTTACAGAGACTAGTCCGTGAACCTGATTTGCGTGTGAGAGTACTTGGGTGATTCCAAAAATCAATTTCCCAAGTAATTAACCAAGTCGTACCCAACAAATAAGGTTGGACGTATCTACTATGATTGATTTACGTACAACCTGTGATATTTCAATTATAAAGATAAACAATATAATGCGAAAAAGAAATTACACAGACACCATAAATTTTGTTAACGAGGAAACCGCAAATGCAAAAAAAAACCCGGGACCTAGTCCAGATTGAACACCAAACTGTAGTAAGCCGCTACAGACACTAGCCTACTACCAATTAACTTCAGACGGAATGTAGTTGAGACCGAATTTAACCTTCACAGCAATTCAGTTACATTCGTGTTCCTTATGCCTCTTGAATCCCAAAAGGACTTTACGCAATTGATTCCCTTAGCTGACATCACACCAACTAAGATTTCCTTCAACTTAATTGAAGACTTTAAACCAATCTGTCTCCCACAAATAAGCATATATATGTGATTTCCTTTTCGATCAAAGATCAAGGTGATGGAAATTGATAGCAATAGACAAAGTCTAGCTAACCTCAAAATCCGGACTTATGCAACCCGAAGTGCATCGTATATTATTATTCACCTCACAAGTATTAAAGTTTTGGAATCAACAAAGTTTGAGACGAAGAGAACTTTGAAGATTTTTATCTATCTTGTTCAAGTGAATAGCTCAACAATCGAACAAGATCAGGATGCTCGAGCTATCAAGATAAATAACAGCTGGACCTGGATTCACGAATCCCTATGAAGTCTTTGTAGTCGCTAAACCCCAAAAGGGTTTCTTGAGAGGACAACTTTAGTTACAACTAAGACACACCAAAAAGTAGTGTCAGGATTCAAAGATCCCAGTTGTTTGAGGTTCCCTTTATATAGGCATTCAAACCATAGGTTGCTTTAGGTTTAAGCTAAGATAGCTTTGGGCACCAAGCAAAGAATATCCACCGTTAGATGAATCTTTGAATCTGATTTAATCAAGAATATACACTCTGGTTAGGATGAACCGTAACCGAACCGTGTACAAGACCACGCTCATGAATGGTTAGTCGAAGCTAGCCAAATGAACTGTAAGCTAGAGCATTTTCATAAACACTTAAGACTTAACTAGAGTCACAATAATGTGATCAAATATGTCAATGGTGTTTTTAGATATTATTCAAATGCTAATTATCTCGGAGAAATAATTTAAGTGCATATGAATTTAATCGACATGGTAAGTAAATGTACAAGGTACAAATAGTTAACCGATTCGTGAACAGTTAAGTCAAAGTACGTGTACCAGTATGTATACTATAAGATGACTGAGTTCCAGAGTTCACAGAACCTTTTCAGTATGTGTACCGATATGGATACCTTAAGACAATAATAAGTTCTGGAGTTCACAGAACTTTTCTAGTACGTACGTACCGGTATGTATACCAAACCGGTTATGGGACCAACAGTTCTTTTCTAGTATGCATACTGGTTTGCGTATTGTTCCGGGTTCATGAGTTCAAAGACTTTTTAAGGTGTGCATACGAGTATGCATACCAAAAGTCTATTTGTCGACATATAGCTACTCTGTTACGTGTACGAGTACATGTATTACGACTTCAAACTTATAATAGTTTTCCCAGTTTATAAGACTGATATGTACACTGTCTTATATCTGAATTTACAGTAGTTCTATATTTATCTCTAAATTGATTCGAAACATTCCCGAATAACATTAATGACACATATAATTGTTCCATGCTATTTTCGAATGATAATTCTTGAATCATGATTTTGATTGCGAACAATAAATTGTTCTTAACCGAAATTCATCAATTATGAACAAATGTTCATTAAGCTTAATCATATTTCGAGGACTAATTACAAGATGAATCTTGACTCGAAATTATTGATATGCTTACAATAGTCTAATTAGTTATGCGACATCGTCTCATAAATAGAAAGTTGAATATAACTTAAGAGATAGGTGGTTCAGTCTTCACATACCTTTTGTTGAAGAAGTTCTCCAAAAGCTTCGGTTAATCTTCGCCTTCAAATGATATAACGTAATGATGACTGCCGTGATGTCCGTTTCTCAACTACATCTTCTATCGTAATCCGAGATTTAAGTAACTGTAGACTAGAAATCAAGATATCGTTTTGACAACTAAATTTAACAGCAAGCTTGAGATAGCAACACTTCTGATTTCGACCGAGCAATGCTCTAACAATAGCATTATAATCAAACTATCAAGGAATTATATAGAATTACGAAGTATAACACTTATCTTTTGAAATTCGTAAATACAACATCAACATAATCTACGTATATAGTTACTTGATTATGTATGGGATATATGTGTGATTTCATCCTAGGAAACTATGTATTATTAATCCCTTCCCCTTATGTTTCTTTATAGTCTCATGCCTCTTCAGCATTGTGTTATCAATACTTAAATACATATGTAAGCTCTTTACAAAAATCAAAAGTCAAATAACACTAACATAAAATTGACAGGTTTACCACGAATTTCGCATGCTGATATGATTTTAATTGTTATAGAAAAGTGGTAAAAAGATTCGTTCGACTCAGACTTGTAAAAATTTGATTCTAGACCTAATTCTAAATTAAACTAGATATTAAATAGAAGATGATAACAATATTACAAGAGACCGGGACACAGGATTCCACCATACAACTCATTCATGTGATTCATATATTAATTCTAAACAAATTTTAGATCAAATATTGACTATGATTTTTTGCCAAAAGTGGATTTTCAAAGTGATGACTATAAATCGAAAGCATGGAACATCAAAAATCCTGAACTAAGTATGACCCATCAATTGAAATCACTACCATTCAGTAAAAATCATAAATCGATTAATAATCAATGCAAAAATTTATAAAAGAATTAATTATATTTACCACAAGCATGAAATATGGCTTCCTCCGACATTCCGGTGTTGGGGTTTCGATTTATCCACAGCTCAAAAAGTGTTTATAAAGGTGAAAAGAGAGAAAATAATAAAAGCAGCGAGTTTGCAACGCTGTAGTGCCATTGCAGACTCGCTATTACAAAGAAACTATAGAAAGGGGAAGACTTCGGTTGCAGAAATCCTTTTGCAAGAACTGACAAAAATCGATAATTTCTGCTACAGACCTCAGGCGTCAATGTTCTTCAACTTCAAATTCTTCTTCACCAAAAGATAACTTCTCTGCAACTCTGATTTTTCTGCTCTAGATCGTATCTACACTTCCCGAAACTCCCTGTATATCTTTCTGGAACTCCTATATTAGTACCCAACAGGGAAATTTAATCCCGAGAATATTTTCGTAGTCTTTTTTTTTTCTTTGTCTGCAATTTACCGGTTTTCCTTATTTTCTCTTCTCTTAAATGTTTGCTGAATTATCTAAAACTTCTCTAAACCGATGGATACAAACCTTACGAGAATATCTTCTTTTTGGCCCCAGGTACTTTCCATAAATCAAACAAAACCCGAGCCTTTTTCTTTTCCCCTGTTTTTTCGAAACTCAGCATGATCTTATATTTTTTATGAATCTGAAAAATAAGTCCGATTTTGTGAAAACTCCTTAACGAGTGTGCACGTAACATTTCAATCTCCATTGTTGATTTAATTTTTTGGGAGTTATGTAACGAGGCCGAGAATCTAAACATGGATGATAATGGGGCCATCAGTTAACTACGTAGTCAACTAATCAAATGAACATCATACACTCTTTAGAGGAGTGTGCACACAATTAAACTCGTTATACTCCTGAAAGATATACCTGAGGTTGTACAAGAACCCGACTCACCTGACCAACCGAACCGACACACAAAAAACCGAACCAACCCAAAATCGAGATATCCAATGTTCCTGGACGGTAACTGTGTCAAGAAAATCGATAGGTTTCTGTTGCTACGCGGTTGTACATGTATACCGACCGATCATCCAAGTCAATTTATAAATAATACTACCCGTTGATCTAGGTTATATAACCCTAGATATCTCTTTACTCATAGACGTATATTTTTCTTTTTGAAGAAAATTTCCTCTCAAACAGAGGGGGTGAGACGAAGATATTCATCCATCTTCTTCTTCAATTAAGTTCTACTTCTTCATTCTTTTTTTTCTGGTATACTACTACCTGCATCAACCCCGGCAGCATTCAACCATGCCATCATCTCATACTCGAGTAGCACAACATTGAAAACACTCCACCTTCTTCTTGTACTCGAGCAACATCTTCATCTTCTTTCAACTCCTGTTGATTTATGGATGTGTATTGAAAAATTTAGATATTTTTATGTATTGGGTTTAGTTTAATATTGAATTTTGTTAGTATCGGTTTGTATTTTAGTTAATTAGGGTTTCAAATTGTTGAAACTTTGGGGTTTTTAGTTTCGCAGATCTTGTTAATGTATTATGTATAGTCAATTAGGCATTCATTGGTATTTATTATCATAGTTACTATGTAAAATGTTACATTCTTTTTTTAATCGAATTTTGTGGAAATTATGTCGTAGTTTTGTTGTTTCAGTACGAACAACAAATGCCAATTAAGAAAGATCAGATAAACCGATCACCGATCTGGTCCGGCCGATAAACAATCGGGTGGTTTATAACCGACCCGACATTGAACTCATTCCTTAGTTGGGGCTCTCCCTAAAAAAGCCGACATGTACGGTGTGTTGGTCGGTAAGTATGAAACCCGATATAACCCGATCAATGTGCACTCCTAGATATACCTCCCCTGTCTTGTCGCAACAGGGTTATTGCAAACAATTCTCGTGAAAAACTCTGACCAGATCTTTTCCCAACTCTCGCCGGAAAATCTCGCAAGAGAGAAATAAATTTTCCGCCAAAACTTGTTTAAAATAGATGAAGAATGGGGTGCCCCTATCAATTCGAGGGTGTTGTTATCAACTGGGATGCCCCTAGTAATCTGAGGGGGTTTCCTTAGTAAAAATCTTGGGTTTCTTTAACACTTTTCCCGCCAATTTTTCCGCACACGTTTATTTCTCGTAAACACCTACAAATACAATAAGTACAAAATTGAGCACTAACAATTATTGAAAGAGACAAATCAGACACAAAAATATGTCTACCATATGCTTGGGAGTACAAAACCATCGGCGAATGGTTAAACTTCGATGAAAATATCTAATTCCATTTGGGGTCATTTATAGTATGGATCGGTATCTTCATATAAAGAAATTATAATTTAAAAATCAAAATACGGCATGCCGAGAGCCTGGCTCTGGGATTCTTGGAAGCGTTTTGGCGATAAAAAATTATTATATGATCAATAGCATTGCCTGAAGTCTAAAGCCAACACTTTGATGGTATTTTGTACACCAGCCTGAGACACTCCAGGAGTTATATGTAAAAGTGTTTCCTTTTTCTCTTTATTGTCTCCAGGGGAAGAACCAACCCTATAAAATCACTATCAGGTGCCTTTTTTTTTCTTTTTCGAAAGAACAAAGGAAAATTATGATTAAAAATTTTGAGTCACCAGAATAGTGACATAAAAAACTCAAAAGGTTACATGGATGAGTGCACAACTACACCCCTATTACATAGAAAATTGGACAAATTATTACCAGAAAACATGTTAGAACTTAAATCCCAATTGAACAACAAGCATTTAACATCTGCAATCACTTGATTTGCCTCCTTAGCTAAATTATTGTGTAACCTAGCATTCCGTTCATTCCAAATACACCACCTGATAGCAAAAGGAAGTAGGCTCCATATCTTCCCACTCATGTTTTTGGATTTCTTTAATTTTTTGTCTCCCCATTCCCATAGATTAGTCTTGACATCAGTGGAGAAAACCCAATGGATAACAAAACTATTTAGAAAATAGGTGCCTAGTTTTTCAAGTCAAAAAAAAAATTAGACAATGTTGCACCCCCAAGAAAAGCGAAACTAACGTTAACACCCCCTTACTTCAAATTCTAGCTCCGCCCCCGATTGTTTCTCTTCCCCATGGACGTTTTTATAACTAATTTTTTTGCATCATTTGAGACCAAAGGTCACAAAGACCCATGTTTACTATTGAGACATCTAACTAATCGCCACAAAAGTTCTCAATAAAGATCGACGTGGTTGCTATTAAGGGTACCAGTTTGCTTGAGAGTATACCAAATTCTATACAAGGAGAACATTTATTATATGAGATTGGTACACCCTCGAACAAACTTGTAACCCGGTATCAACATTCACCCGACGAATTAAGTCATTCGATTTTCCTTGAATGTTTGGATTTTGGACCGAACATAATCATACACGGGAAATGAAATAATTTTCGTAAAGTTATGTTAAAAAACTGATTGGCACGATTTTGTAAGACATCATCTTATATTTGTACGGCCGGTTGCAAAGAATTCTGTTTTTGTTGGAAAGTGCCCAGTATCCAAGTATGTCGGCCTACCAATTTGTTCATGATCAAGTACGTTTTCTGCAGTTACATTGGAAATATGCCTGTCAGAATCAGCATAAGGCTAAGTCCTATGGGCTAGTTTGAGCTGCTACACCATAGGACTTAGCCTTAGTTTAGTGACAGTACGGCTGTGGTGGGATGGCCTTTCTGGTGTTTGGTACACCGAAAAAGATGAATGGAGCGTGAAAAAAACCGCCTGAAAAACCGTTCTCTCATAGTGGTGGGACCAAAACCCACACCCCTACCAAACCCATGTGTGCGGGGCCCTCCAATCTGTAATAGGGTGGTTTTTTGGGGCGGTTTTTTTAACGGTCCCCAGGATCACTGTTGGCATACAAAGGATATCTTTCTTATCTGGATGGCATAGGTAATGGAATTCGATATAAAAGGCACGTGCAGTTTTCGACTCGGACATATATGCATTGATCTTGCTGTCCTATAGTATCAGTTTGCAATCATCAAATTTGCTGTCAAAATAATTCACAATCTTTTTTGGTCGGATTCACTGCTTTTCCAGCCGGTGCATTTGATCGACTTTTTATTTGTTTGTGATTTTGGATAAAACTCTTTGTCGCTTTAACATATCAAATTCAATTTAAGGCACACTGACTATATTGAGGCAAAAAGGCGAAGATTTGATTGGATAATTTTGAAAAAGAAAACCTCCAATACAATGTCTTTTATACATACGGTCAGTAGTCATTGAGCTCACCTGATTGTACATTTTTCATAACAAGAAAAACAAAACAAAATTTGTAAATGATAAATCAATCAAATTACCGAAACTAATCTATTTGAGCTGCTTAATGTAGCTAATTTCTCTTGTTTCCATCTTTTATTAATCTTCTCAATAAATTCCTCCGCTCTTCTTCTAAGTTCATCTTCATCTTCGTAATCAATGTCAATGATTTTGGCATCAATGCAGTCACTATTATCAATCTGGTCATCAAAAATTTGCTTGTTTTCATCATTTCCTAGTTTCTCGGGTTTGTCATATGTGATTTCTATTTTAACGCTTGAGACATTATGAACAACGCATTTCTGATCCGACCAAGTTGACTCATCTCCGGTCAAATGAATCTTGGTATGGATCGTACGGTCATCCAATTCCGACGATGGTGGTGATTCTTTTACTCCTTTCCCGGGAATCTTCTTATTCTCATCATCCGTTATTTGTATGTTAATGCTTGAGACCTTGCGGACCACGGTTTCGTGTTCGGACGAAGTTGAATAAGTGTCACCACCATCACCTGATTTAAAACCATTAATAAGGAGGACAATTATGATCAAATTACTGAAAATAAAGATGAGATGAGAGTTTGAAGTAGCAAGAGTGATCAGCTCAAACGTAGAAACCAACATATTGGTTAAGGAGAATGTAGAGAGGAAGAGAGGGTTTGTTGTGATTGAGAAAGATGTTTGGGATTAAATGATAGAGACAAGGTTTAAAATGGTCACTTATAAAGGAGTTTGGTTTAGGAAGAAACTTAGAAGAAGTGTATCAAAGAAGCTTTTTTGTTTTGGTTTGGTATTTTGAGGGGAAATTTTATAAAATTAATAAACTAAAGCGTAAAACGAGTAGAGTAGTGTGAAAGGCAGTTGGGGTATTTATTTATTTATTTATTGGAAAAATTGCATCATTTTCTTAATTTTTATTGTAATTTATTCCAATAGTTTCAATCATACATTTTTCATTAGACATATGCGTGTGATAAGATTCAAAAGAATCTTATGTTCGGGGCTGAGAGGAAAAAGAGTTTGAGGCTGAACAGGATTTTATTACCCAAAAAGCCGATAGCGGGACCTAATGTGCCTAATAATTCAGATTTACCCCCTTCAACTTTAAACTAATTTTAACTAAAATTCAAGACTAATTCAAATCCTAATAAAAACTAATTCAAATCAAATCGGATTTAATCTCGCACTCTCTTCTTCGTTTTTTTAAAACGACTAAAATTACCATAAAACCCTTTTCCCACTCTTTTCCATCTATTGTCTCCAAAAAAAAGGTTTGTTGATTCTCCAAACAACTTACGTGGATTCTAAAGATTACAACACGATCAGGCTGGATTCTGAAACAGGGCAAGCGGTTTGTGTCTTTAATGGAGATTTTGCGAATGAATGTGTTCAAACACTAGTGAATCCTCCACAAATAGCTTCTACTATATAAAAATTGAATAACCCACTATGTATTTTATCTTTAGATTGGATAAATAGGTTAGATTAAATAGGGTTCTCAAAATTGGTTTTCTGAGACGATTACGGCTAGTAGTTCTTCTCGGTCTACCGTGAACTATTAGTTACGGTTGGGAGGTTACTCTGTCCCAACCATAATGTTAGACTACGGGTAGGAAATTTTGAAAATACCAACTGTTAGTCTTCCTTTATGGTCGGGACTTTCATAGCCATAAGTTGATCTGTAAAACTCGATGTTTTCTTCTGATTTCGGATGGGAATTTTCAAACCGTAAATTTGTGTTCCGAACCGTAACTTTTATTTTCTAGCCGTGTTTATTTTTTCGGTTGGGTCTAAAAGTGTTTCCTAGCCATGTTGTTGTCTAACTGTTGGATCGTGTATGGCTAGGTCGACAAAAAGTTTCCAACCCGTCCAAACGCTTACGGCTAAAACGTCAAGTGAAAACCCAACTGTAGAAGTTCTTACGGCTGTATTTTCTACCCGTTTATGGTGTTGATACTTGAGAATTGTTGGTCGGATTTTATTACGTCTAGAAAACCAAGCCGATTACAAGTTTACGACTTGGAATCAAGCCGGCGTCGATAACATTAAATAGCATTTAATGCTTACGGACTCGTAAACCAGCCGAAAATGTGTTTACGACCGGGTAACCAAATCGGCCCCGACAGCATTAAATTGCATTAAATATTCCCATGCAACGTAGAGAAAAACCCGATCGTACGCTTATGGTTTACCGCCGAGAAATTTAATGTTCCAGCCGTAAGATGACGAATATGGCTAGGAGTTCATGATGACCAAGCCGTGGTTGTTAATTACGGCTAGGAGATCATGATTTCCCAGCCGTGACCAGACCCGACGGCTGGAAGCCTAGGGATTTCGGAAATAAAAAATCCTTTTTTTTTTTGCGATTAGAAGATTTAAAACTGAAATTTGAGTTAGATTAGAGGTATACATGATTATCTTGAGCATCTGTTTTTTCTTTTTCTTCTTCTTCTTCGTGGTTTTGTCCTTCGAAATCATAATAAGATTCAAAAGCTTGATGATAAGTTTGAGATTGATTTTGATTTTCTGAAAAATCAGCAAAGATGTGAGTCATGTGAGCATTGTTGATGAGTAACAATATATTATCGGTTTTGAAGATGAGGAAGCACGTACTTCATAAGTCTTGTTAGAATCATTCATTTTTGAGAAATTTCTCAAAAATTTCTCCTCCTCCTTTTTCTTCCTCTAAATTTTTTTTTTTAATTTTTATTTTCAACAATAACTTAAAGAATATTTTAAGCTAATTGAATCAGTAAGCTCAATTATTGATGTTAATCAAGATTGTTAGTGCCTAATCAAATCGGGGGCATATTTTCAATTATTAAACATAGGTGGATAAGGGGTTATGAAGATTACTACTTCATAACCCCTTTTTGTCTTCTTGTCATCCTCAAAATTCAGCCAAGTTCAGCCCCCAAATTAGGATTCATTTAAAATATCTGGCATCTTCTCGTCCATGTTCAGATTCCTCTGGAAATGGATATCTTAGACTCCATTCTGAGTCATATGCTGAATATGTATATGTTTATGTGTTGCTTTCTCGTAAGTTGCACGAAAAGAATTCTTGAGATTGTCTGAGCCTCTCAGGATATCATGCGAGAATCTTGTTGATTCTCCATTATAGATTGTAAGCACAAAATTTTATTCCACAATGTGCTTATATTGTTGTATCCCAATCCTATTTCATGAGGACTGTTCAATTTTTTTGTCCAAATATCATTTTCTTCCCCTTTCACTTTCTATTTGACGACCTTCCTCCATAGAGCTTGTTTTTCTGATTTGTACCTCCAATTCCATTTAAAAAGTAATTATTGATTAGTAAGTCTCAAATCTATTACTTCAAAGCTACCCTGTTTTTTTGCCCCACATATTTTATACCATGTAATCCAGTTGATTTTATTTTTGACTGATGAGGATCCCCATAAAAAAATTTATCATGATTGGAGTGAGTTTCTTCTCTACACTTACAGATATGTGATAGACATGAAGTATACAAAAAGCATATAATATACTTTTTTTTAATACCAGTCTTCCAACTTTGTTCAAGAATTTCCTTAACCATGGAGCTAGTTTCTTCTGAAATTTATCTATTATGATGTTCCAAATGCATGTAGCCTTGCATGTAACTCCCATTGGCACTCCCAAGTATCTGAGAGGGGTTTCTTTATTGAACATTTCAAATTTTCAGCAAAGTCTTCAATTTCGTTGTCAGTCTTAATACTCACTATTGATCTCTTCTGCCAATTGACATACAATCATGTAATAGCTTCATAGATTTGCAAATCATTAAAAGTTTTTCCACTTCTTCCTCTCTGACATCAATGAACACTTGAGTATCATCAGCAATTTGTAAATGGGATATCATTACTTGGTTGTTGATCTTGAAACGCATATTGATTTCCACAGTTTTCTTCATAAGTTTGCTGAAATTCTCAGCTACTAGAATGAAAATAAAATGGGATAATGAATCCCCTTGTTGTTGTTTTTTTTTTTTTGACTGAACCTCTCAGTAGAAGCTCCATTTATTAGTAAAGAATGTTGTGCATTGATAATATACTATCTGATCCAACTCCTTCATTCTCACCAGATCCCGATGCCTGCAGAGCATGATATACTGAGTGGCAACTGATGTTATCAAAAGTCATTTGAATGTCTAATTTACATAAAAATCTATGTTATTTTACTCTTCAATCTTGAGTCTATCATTTCACCATCCATTAGAATATTCATCAATAATCTGCTTGTCTTTTAGGATTGCACCTTGATTATCTGTTATCATCTTTGGTAGTACTTCCTTGAATCTTTCATCTAGGCTTTTAGAGACAATTTTGTATAAGATGATGACCAAACTTATTGGTATAAATTCCTTGGGTATATTTGATTCCTCTTGTTTTGGAATTAAACTTATAAAGTAGCAATTCACCCTCCAAGTCATCTTTTCTTCTGCATAAAATTCATGAACTACTGCCATTATATCTCTTTCGATAATCTTCTATGATGCTTTGAATAATTCAATGGGATAACCATCATGGTCTAGGAACTTATTATTCTTGAAAGGAAATGTTGTTCTTTTGACTCTATCTTCCTCAATTGATCTTTCCATCTATTGTTGTTCTTCAGCTGAAATTTTTGTAAAGTATTCGCTTTCTAGCTGAGGTCTCCAAGGGTGAGCATCTTGAAATTGGTGAAGTAGCTTGTGAATTCGTTTTTGATGTCTTGCTGGAAAATATTATCATGGCCATCTATTGTGGACAGCATTCCTTTTCATTCTTTTATTGGCAAGACAGTGAAAATATCTGGTGTTTTCATCTCCTATCTTAAATACTTTTCTTGTGCCTTGACATTGATTTTCCTATGGTTGTATGTATTTATCTGTTTCAACTTCAATTTGCATTCCACGCTGGTGACAAAGTCAGATTGTGAGAGAGGGCCATTTTCTTCAAGTAAGTTCAATGCATCAATCTTGTCATTTTATTCTATCTCTTGAGTTTGAGTGCTACTGTATGTTTCTTTACTTCACTTTTCCAAGATATATTTCAAACTTTGTAGCTTTACTGTCATCATATAGCTTGGAGTGCCAAAAAAACTCAACTCATTCCACCAGATTTGCAATTGAGACATAATTTTTTTATTACTTAGCCAAAATGCTTCAAATTTAAATGGAGAATGATGTCTAGAAATGTCAGACGTAGTGAGAAGTAGGGGATTATGATCTGATAGGATCTTGATAATAGATTTTGTTTTATGTGAGAGATTTTACCTGCCAAAGGGGGTGTCACCAGAACTATGTGAATTCTACATAGGAGAGGTTGTTATTGCATGTTTGACCATGTAATCCATGCGCTCATACTGATCCAAAGACTCATTAAATAGTCTGCACTTTGTTTTTTGTTCAACTTTGTTCCTTTGATTTTCTCTCCTTGTGGTATTGAAGTCCTCAGCAATGCACCATGTATCTGTAACCCATCTTGTTGGATCCTCCATCTCCACCCAAAATTCAAACCTTTCATCATAATCATTTGGCAAGTACACATTTGTTAGGCTATGTTTAATCATGTTACATTGCTTTTGCTTTTCCTCTTGTGTTCCTCGGTAGTTTTATGCCTCTTCGGCATTATCTTATCATATATTAATCCCCTCCCCTTATGTTTTTTTATAGTCTACATAAAGAAGCTCTTTAGGAGAAACAAAGTCAAATAACCCTAATATAGTATAAAAGTAACAAGGTTAACACGAATTTCATATGCTCGGAAGTACAAAATATTGGAAAATGGTTAAACTTAAATGAAAATAGCTACCTCCATTTGGGATCATTTATAGTATGGATCATTATCTTCATGTAAAGAAATTACAATGTAAATATCGAAATATCGTGTGTCGAGAGCCTATCCCGGAGATTCTTAGAAGCGTGTTGGCGATGAAAAGTTATATAGGATCAATAGTGTTGGTTTAAAGGCTAAAGCCATTAGAGATGAACGAAAACACTTTGATGATATTTTGCGAACAAATTTAGGTCATTCCAGGAGCTGTGTAAAAATGTTTCCTTTTTCCCGATATTGTCTCCCCATGAAAGTTTTTATAACTAAACTATTTGCATCATTTAGGACCAAAAGCCACAAAAACCTATGTTTACCAATGAAACCTCTAACCAATCGCCACGAAAGTTTTAAATATAGATCAAAAACTTCTGACTAAACGTATCATTGTGCTTGATATACAAAATTCCATACCAGACAAACATTTATTATATGGGATTTGTACACCCTCAAAAAAACTGATACCCCTATAGTATCAGCATTGGAAATCACACCATTAATTTAGTCATTCAGTTTTCTTTTATAACGCGTTTGGATGCACACTCATAAGTTACTTTTTGACTTTTAGAAGTCAAAAATCAAGAAGTCAGTTTGGATATAGAATTTTAAAACGACTTCTAGAAGCAAAATAAAAAACTTTTTGTGAAGCAAAATATGTTTGCTTTTGACTTCTGCTTTTCGAAAAGCAGAAGTCAGAAGAAAATTTGTATCCAAATTTGTACAAGGGAACTGATATGATTTTCGAAAAGTTGAGTTAGAAAACTGAAAGTTGAGTTAGAAACCTGGTTGGCAGGATTTTGTTAGACATCATTATATATTTGTATGAAACGGCCGGTTGTGAAAAATTCAGTTCTGTTTAGTAAATATTGGGTGCAATAATCAAAAACAAGGAAAAATCAAATAAGTAAAATTTATTGATACTTAGCTCCTTTATGATGGAAGTGATCGATTTGACGAAATGGACGAGCTCCCCAGATCTCCGCAGCAGCAACAAGGTAAAACTTTGGAAAAACAGAGTGAGTCACGTGTTCAACACGCTGTCCTTAAGACATTAGCGCCCGGATACACTCAAGAGTGATGCTATAGCCCTCACAGGATGGATATCTCCAGGATAAAACACCCTACTACACCTACTACTAGCATATGTAGTAGATGCTCAACTTGAGCTTGGCAACTCCGAAAAAACCCTTAAGGAAAATCGCGAACGCTTAAGAAAATAATAAAAATATTTTCCCTTAGGGGTCTCTCTAAAATATAGAGAAACCCATTTCCCATTAATTTTACAAAAGTAGAGAATTTTTTTATATAATGGAATGATGCAACTTTAAAAAAAAGGAACTCCCCGATGTGGGACTAAAAAATTTCATTCACAAAAGAAAACAATAAGTTATTATTTTTCTTAAAAAAACTTTAAAAATCAATTTTCTATTAATTGTTTTCCAACAATCCCCCATATGAATGAAAACCCCAATAAAACATGAAAAACACAGATAGATCTTGGTAAATCAACAACCTAACTTCACGACCCTGCCTGACCGGACAGACATACGGACCATCTGTGTGTTGAAATCATACTAGTCATTTCTAC
Organism: Papaver atlanticum; assembly: GCA_023531105.1. Lineage (NCBI taxonomy): Eukaryota > Viridiplantae > Streptophyta > Magnoliopsida > Ranunculales > Papaveraceae > Papaver > Papaver atlanticum. Next base: position 381,032 of record JAJJMB010015736.1, read on the forward strand.
GTCCTCTCCCTCACACAAAAGTGTGTTGACCCCAGGGTCATACTATGGATTGCATAAATCATAATAGTATAGAGAGCTTTCATCTTTAGTTTCTCACAGGTGAGACTAAAGTTTTCTTTCACCAAAGTGAAAAAGCATGAACTAGTGAACCCTTAGTGACCCTTAGGTCATAAGTTCCAGTAATACCAAAACCATCAAAACGAAAATCACATAGAAAACGCAGGAAATACCATTATAGGCAGAGGTGTCCATGAGGTCTTGAACCTTTGCTTAGTGAGATATTACCGGAACTACTTGCTAGAAATAGTGAACGCGATGTCTTGAACTTCTAGCATTTGATGTAATTCGCGATAAAAACCACAGATGATATCCCCAAGGTTGCTGCCAAGCTCGTGCCATTTTGTCTAATTTGGCCCTGGACATATCATGTCTCTCAGAATGCTCTAGAGAATCAAAGCTCATATTCTCATAGGAAGCGTCCCGACTTCCTCATTCAGATAGGTGAGTTTCCATAAAGAGTGTTACTGCTACACCCACTTCAATCTTAAATTGAAACTATAGGATTCATTAAGACTTCTTAAAAGGCATCCTTCACATGCAGTCACATTATCACGTCTACATCATAGGGAAGGGACAGAGAATGAAATTCTCTGATAGTGCTTACCTTTACCCACCACAAATTAGTTGTCTCATTTGAAACCTTGATCTTGGGATCTCCAGTCAGCAAGGTTGAGTATCCTTCATGGCAAGTTTAATTTATGAGCTTAAGCCCCATCCCCATCAATGCATTTTTAACTATCTCTTTGGATAAACCTTTCGTCAAAGGTTGCGCGATATTCTCCTTGGACTTTATCCAATCAATGGAAATAACGCCGATTGAGATTAGTTATTTTTAGCTTCAGCTATTATAGCTTGGCTAATACAATGTATAGATATAACTGGCACAGGCCTATGCTAGAGAGGAATGTCTTCTAAAAAACATCTTAGGCACTCGGCCCCCTCTCGTGTTGTATCTAACGCAATACTCTCAGATTCCATAAAGAATTGAGCAATATATGTCTGTTGGGAAATCTTCCAAAAACAAACCCTCATGCTAGAGTGAAAACATATCCACTCGTAAACTTGGACTCCTCTGAGTCAACTATCCAGTTTGCATCACAAAGTCCCTCAAGGACAGCAAGATACCTTTCATAAATCAAACAAAAGGTAATAGAGTATTTTAGGTACCATAATACTCTACTAAGTATATCCCAATGCTCTTGCTCTGGACTACAAGTATATCTACTTAACTTACTCACAATATAGGCAATGTCTGGACTCTTACAGTTCATTAAATTCATCAGACATCCTATAACTCTTGAGTATTCAAGTTAAGATACTCCATTACCCTTATTTTTCTTGAGTTTACAAGAAGAATCGTACGGAGTACAAGCAGTCCTATAATCAAACTGATTGTATGTCTTAAGCACAAATTCAACATAATGAGAACGACTAAGACTATAAATGTTAGATTATCTTCTAATCCTCATCCCTAAGATTACATTAACAGGGCCTAAGTCTTTAAAGTCAACTTTCTCATTCAGCGCATGTTTTTAGTGGAATTAATCACATCTATGTTTGTGTCAAGTATAAGCATATCATCAACATACAAGCATACAATCACACATGCATCCTTAACAAGTTACTTGTAAATATACTTGTCAGATTCATTAACTTAAATCCACTACTCATTATCACATGATCAGATTTTCCATGTCATTTTTACGTGCTTATTTGAAAACCATACAAAGATTTGTTCAACTTACAAATTTTGTCTTCACAACCTTTCACTACAAAGTCCTCAGGTTGGTCTATGTAAATTTCTTTATCTGATTCACGGTTTTAGAAAAGTTGTCTTAACATCCATCTGATGTATCTCTAAGTTGTTTATGGCAGCAATAGCAATTAGCATCTCAACGGAAGTAATTCTCGTCACAGGTGAATAAGAATCAAGGAAATCTACACCTTCTTTTAGTTTATAGCCTTTAGATATCAACCTAGCCTCATATTTTTCCACAATTCCATCTACCTTATGTTTTCTCTTAAAGACTCATTTACATCATATGGTCTTACTCCCTGGAAGTAAACTAGCAAGATCCAAAGTCTGGTTCTGACGGACTGAGTCCATTTCACTAAATAAAACTTCTTACCAGAAATGGGGTTTCAGTAGATGTTATGGCTTCTTTATGAGTCTGGAACTCATACTAAGCTAGGCATATTATGAAGTCAGGTCCATAAGAAGTCTCGGTTCTAATCCTTTTACTTCTCCTATGATCAACTCTACTCCATCTTCCTTTAAAGATAAATTCTGACTAGTTGAAATGACATCTAGGGGATCAACAACACATCCCTAAGAAGAGACAGGTTTAAAAATAAACATGTTCAAAGAACTCAACATCCCTAGACTCCATAAAAGTATTCATACCAAAGTCAGAAAAAAGCAGAACTCACAACCAAAAAACTATATGCAGTAGGGTACTAATGAAACCTTATCTAAACACCCCCACACTTTGATGTACGCATAAAAAGGTTGTCTATCTTTTCATACTCGTATGGAGTTTTATCTGATCCTTTAAAGGTTACTCTATTCAAGATATAACGAAATTAGAGGACGACCTCCCCCCACAAGTTTGCGGTTATCCTTTAATCAACATGGCATATATCATCTCCTTAATGGTTCTTTTCTTACGTTCAACTATACCATTAGACTATGGTGAAAAAGGAGGTGTGATTTCCTATATGAATTTCATACTCGCCATCACGTTCATACCTAACCCTTTTAGTGGTAACATATACTTCGCTTTCAATTTCAATTTTATACTCTTAAGGCTTCTAAGGCATCATCCTTACCCCTAAGAAAGTATACAAGATAGTACCTCGTACAATCATCTATGAAAGTTATAAACCACCTTTTACCACTTTAGTTTGCTAGGTCTAACTGAATTAATTCTAAGGGCTTAGAATTACTCTGAACATTTTTGCTAAAAGGTTTTATAGCATATTTTGATTCTGCAAAGATTTCACTTTTGTGTTCAAAATCCAAACTAAATTTGGGTACGCAGCCTATGCTAGGCGGTTTATGCATTGACTTATAAGTTTACGGTTTCAAGTCTACCATGCAAAACATTCAAATACACACAAAAGAAAGCACAAGAATCAACTATGTTCACTTCATCAGATTTTCCTTTAAGCTTATATAGACCCTAAATCCTATAACTATTGCCTAAAAAATCACTTCCCTTAGTTATAAAAAGTTTTCCAGATTAAATTAAGATCTTCAATCTTTTACCATCTACAACAGAACAAGATACAAGATTCTTGCATATGCCCGGAACGTGAAAACTTCATTCAATGTGAGAATATTTACAGATATGATCTTCTGCTCGACCTTCCCCTTTTATGCAACCTCTGTTGCAGATGAGTTACTCATATAGAGTTTCTCGACATCCCTTATCCTATGATAGGAGGTGAACAGGTCTGTGTTTCAACAAACATGCTTGGTGGCTCCAGAGTCCACCCCCAGTCTCTCACATTGGTTATTAAAATAACTTCCGACATCATGCCACTGAACTCGTTCTAGTTTGTTTCAACTAAATTAGCATTAACTTTCTACTTATTAAGGTTTTTATGTTGTCTACACTTTACTTCCGTATAGCCAGGAATTTTACAAACATAACAATCACCCTTAATTAAAGTAATGCCAAATTCAGGTTTACGAAACATACCTTTCTTATGAAGACTACGCTTAGAGTCGTGTTTGATGTCTCACCTTTGTCAGCTTTGGAAGACTTGTGTTCATCCACATGCGCCTATTAGCCATGTCCCTTTCCAGTTTCATGTCACAATCTTCGTTTATACTCAGACTAGGGAGACTGTGATTTCCCAATTACCTAAAACACCACATCTCACAAACCTTGGTTCCGAACCGGAAAATAAAATATGAGTTTTGAAGATAACATCTAGATCTACAAACTTTGTTTGAATCACCATTTCAAAAAACTCATGGTTACCCCATAAAAAAACTACTTTAGTTAACAATAAATTTCTGCTCGTCAGAATTTTTCAGGAACGTTTCTCTGTTTTGTAAAATATCAAAAAAATATTTTACAACTCCAAAAATTCTGAAATTTTACGTGGGTAGCTATCAGGATATCTACTACATTAGGTCAAAAGGGTTCATCGAAATTCCTTCTAGGTTAAGAGATAACTTCGAAACTCTACAGCTGAACCAAAAATTCGTTTTTGTTTTTCACTCCACAATTAACATCCATGATTATTACAAACTATAGTGTCTTAAGATTATTGGGCGCAATAATCAAAAACAAGGAAAAATCAAATAAGTAAAAGTTATTGATACTTAGCTCCTTTATGATGGAAGTGATAGATTTGACGAAACTGACGAGCTCCCCAGATCTCCGCAGCAGCAACAAGGCAAAACTTTGGAAAAACAGAGTGAGTCACGTGTTCAACACGCTGTCCTTAAGACATTAGCGCCGGGTTACACTCAAGAGTGATGTTATAGCCCTCACAGGACGGATATCTCCAGGATAAAACACCCTACTACACCTACTACTAGCATATGTAGTAGATGCTAACCTTAAGCTTGGCAACTCCGAAAAAACCTTTAGGGAAAATCGCGAACGCTTAAGAAAATAATAAAAATATTTTCCCTTAGGGGTCTCTCTAAAATATAGAGAAACCCCTTTCCCATTAATTTTACAAAAGTAAAGAATTTGTTTACATAATGGAATGATGCAACTTAAAAAAAATGAACTCCCCGATGTGGGACTAAGAAATTTCATTCACAAAAGAAAACAATAAATTGTTAGTTTCTTAAGAAAAATATAAAAACCAATTTTCTATTAATTGTTTTCCAACAATAAATGCTCAATATCCAAATAGGCCAGCTTACCAATTCGTTCGTGATCAAGTACGTTTTATGCGGTCACATTGGGAAAATGCATTTCAATGAAAAAAAAAGAAGCTATGCTGCCGGAAATCAGCATTTGTTTACCGACAGTACGGCTGTGCTGGGATGGTGTTTTCGGTGGTTGGTATATACATAGGAATACAGGATCTCTCTTATCTGGACGGATAACATAGATAATGGAAATCGATATAAGGCACGTGCAGTTTTCGATTCTCGGACATATATATCTGTGCATTGATCTTGCTGTCACTCCTTGTATCAGTTTCAATCATCAAATTTGCTGTCAGTATAATTCACAATCTTTTTAGTCGGATTCACTAGTTCTCCCGCCGGTGCTTTTGATTTGTTAGCCATTTTTAATCTTGTCAAATTCAGTTTTAAGGCACACTGACTATATTGAGGCAAAAAAGCGAAGATTTTATTGGATAATTCAGTAAAAGAAAACCTCCGATACAATGTCTTCTATACATACGGTCAGTAGTCATTAAGCATACCTAATTGTATAATTCAAAGAAACAAAACAATATTTTTGGATGATTAATCAATCAAATTACTGAACATAATCTGTTGGAGCTTAATATGGCTAATTTCTCTTGTTTCCATCTTTTATTAATCTTCTCAATAAATTCCTCAGCTCTTCTTCTAAGTTCATCTTCATGATCAATGTCAATGATTTTGGCATCAATGCAGTCACTATTACCACTATCAATCTGGTGGTCATCAAGAATTTGCTTGTTCTCATTTCCCCGTTTCTCATTCTTCTCATCTGTTTTTTCTATGTTTACGCTTGAGACATTATGAACAACCCGTTTACAATCCGACCAAGTTGAATCATCTCCGGTGAGATTGCTCTTGGTATGGACCGTATGGTCATCCAATTCCAACGATAGTGATGATTCGTTAACTATATCCTCGGATTTCTTCTCTGTTATTTGTATGTTAATGCTTGAGACTTCGCGAACCACAGTTTCGTGTTCGGATGAAGTTGAATCAGTGTCACCAGCATCACCGGATTTCAAACCATTAATAAGGAGGACAATTATGATCAAATTACTTATCATAAAGATGCTGAGATGAGAATTTGAAGTAGCTAGAGTGATGAGCTCAAATGTAGAATCCAACATATTGGTAATTAGGAATATTTAAGAGAAAGAGAGAGATGTTTGGGTTTGGGATTGATAGAGATGGAAGTTTAAAATGGGCATTTATAAAGGGTTTTGGTTTAGGGAAGAAGTGTATCAAAGAAGCTCTTTTGTTTTGGTTTGGTGTTTTGAGGGAAATTTTATAAAATGAATAAATTAAAGCATAAAACGAGTAGAGTAGAGTGAAAGGTAACAGTTGGTGCATATTTTATTGGAAAAGTTTCATCTTTTTCTTAATTTTTATTGCTATTTATTCAAATAGTTTCAATCATACATTTTCCATTAGACAACTGGATTAGAAAAATCCTCATCTAATCCTCACACAGTTGATTCAATAGTCAAGCGTCCAAGCCTAGTAGTAGAATATCAGTTCAAAAGTATAGACGACCACAGGGATGAAGTCTCCGGGCCCAGGAGACTATTTTGATTGGCTCAAAGCATTTGGATGCCACCAACCTCCACCACCACCAGAAATGCTCCGAGCAAGAAGGGATGTGCAGGGGCTCAAAGTGGAGAAAGCTGTTGGGGACAGACAAATCTAAATGTGGGTAAAACTTAAAGCAAGGCTGCAGCAGAAGCAATAGAAAGTGCTCATGACTTAAAGCAGTAAAAGGTGATTCTAGAAGGAAATTATGTTTCAGTTAAAAAAGTCTTTGCTATTAAACATGTCTTATGAGGAAGTTACAGCCTTGCAAGATGAGACTTCTTTGTTCTCAAACTGTTCATTCAAATGAAGCTTTTTTTTCAAGAGATTGATGCATTGCCGCAGTTGTTAAGTATTGCAGGCTATACCTACTATGCTCACGTAAAAAATCAATCAATTTTTTTTTTTTTGCATAAAAAGAGCATTCTAAAGAGTGAAAATGATCTGTCTACTGGGGACAAAATCCCGTGAAAAATATGGGTAGAGGTAAATCATGTGGGACCCATGATGGGTAATACCCACCCTATTAATCCCGGTTGGGGGGCCATGGGGCTGTTTCTACCGTGATTTTTCCCGGTAGAAATCTTGTGTCAATGTAGCATCACTGTTCTAAAGAGTTTGTTTCTTGTTTTTGATTAAGTGACTGTACCACAAATTTGAGGTTTGGTAGAGAGGGTCAATGCTATACCAGTTTCGGTAATTAAATTTGCTGTCACAGTGATTCGGAATTTGTTGTACTGCAGTTTTTTTTGTAATTCGTAAGTGCCACATTATTGGTTGATCACAAATTCACAAGGACCAAATAAGTAAACACAAAACCACAACACCAAAAAGTAATGGATGAAAAGGTATTTGAGAAAATGGGTCTTGCAATTTTCCCAAATAGAATGCTCGTGATGTCTTTTGGACATTCATCTTGACGGGTTGCCCATCCAACAGCGGATAGAATCTAGGTTCTCATGTTCTGCATTCCTTCATTTTGATCTTTTACTTCTCTGCCATTAGAGTCTTGATTCAATTTTAAGTAATGTTAAACATCGAGCGAAAGAGCAAAAAATTTGTTCAGTGATCTAGAGCAAAAATCAAAATACAATTATATAACAATTGCCCATGAGATAAATTGGGCACCTAAAATGTACAATCCTCGAACCAAAGAAGGAAGAAATGAAAAGAGAGAGAGAGAAAAAAACAAAAATTTCTTCAATTCAAATTAGTGTTATTCAACTAGAATTTAATGTAGCTAATTTCTCTTGTTTCCATCCTTTATTAATCTTCTCAATAAATTCCTCTGCTCTTCTTCTGAGTTCATCTTCATAATCAATGTCAATGATTTCGGCGTCGACGTAATCACTATTACCATCTTTATTGTGAACCTCCTTATGGTTGCCAGAAAGAAGTTGCTTACTTCCGCCCAATATTTTTTCGGCATCATCATCCACTGGCGAAATTTTATGGATGTTTTGATCTACTTGTTTCTCAGGTTTCTTCTTATTTTTCTCATTTGTGATTTCTATGTTAATGCTTGAGAGGTTGACATGACGATCAATGCTTTCACGATCGGACGAACTCGAACCATTATCATCATCCCCCGTTTTTAAACCACTAACTAATAGAACAATTATGATCAAATTACTCATAATAAAGATGAGATGGGAATTTGATGAAGCACGAATAATTAGCTCGTGGAATCCAACATATTTACACTTAAGAATGTTGAGACTTGAGAGCAGGAGCAAGTTTGTAATTGGGAGAGTTAGTAGAGATGGGTAGTAACAGAGAAGGGAAGTTTCGAAAGGTCATTTATAAAGGGAGTTTTGGTTTAGGGAACAAGTGTATCAAGGAAGCTCTTTTCTTTTGGGTTTGGTACATTTTAAAAGTAGAGTAGTACGAAAGCATTTAACAGTTGGTGTATATTCCCTCCGTACATAATATATTGGAGGAATTTTGAGTTTTGTTTATCCCACTAGAAAGGCGGAGTTCTATTTCCAAGATGAATTTTCTCTAAAATACCCTTATTTATTGTGTATGGTAAATTATAGTAGGAATATGACAAAGGATAAAATAAGAAAAAGTATGAAAAATTGTGAATCCAAAACAATTTTCTTAATCTAAGAGAATTATCACCCTCCGCCTATATATATGGTACCATTGGAAATAGATTTTAACTGAGACTTTCCTATGTGAGTCGAAGTTATATTAGGCATTACGTTTAGAGTTTCCTTATGTTAGAAAGAGTTTATTTATGGTATCTGATTAATGTTTGGAACCTAATATAGGATTGCTAGAATTTTAGGAAATTGGTCTAAGGCTGTGATGCCTTGAAAGGTATTGGTTATTGTCTTTGTAAGACACACCGAATTGATTATCAATGTAGTTGTTATTGTCTCGATCCTACAGGTACAGAGGGAGTATATCTAGATTTTCAAATTGGTGTATATTTTATCGGAAAAGTTTCAACTTTCCTCTTAATTTTGTCGTACATTATTCAAATAGTTTCACTCAATCGTAAAACTCTTCTGGATCAGAAAATCCTTATCTAACTCATCTTGTCACATTTTGAATCAAAGAGTTAAAGAGTCAAGGGTCCAAGTCTAATAGAATATAATTCAACTTTTGTTACGAATCTTTGTCAGTGCGAGAATAGACCACGTGGAAGAGTCTCCGGGCCCAAGAGGCTACTTTGATTGCCTCAAACCATTGCGCCACCAGAAATTTTCTGAGCTAGAATGGGATTAGTTATACTTAAGAAACTCTAATGGAATTCGCAAGGGCACGAAGTTGTTGGGGACAGACAATCCAAATGAGGTTGAAACTTGAAAGCAAGGCTGCAGCAGAAGCAATCAAATGGGCTCATGACTTAAAAGCACCAAAAAGTGATTCTAGAAGGAAATTATGTCTCAGTTAAGTGGTTGATAAGAGCACGATTCATTCGAATGTTCAATTTTGGGTACAAAGAGGGTGATCAGGTGACTGATGGATGGATTGGCTCATCAACATCCTATAAAATGCCTAGTTATGCCCCAACATCAATTTTATTATTGATGGTACATGATGATGCTGGTGGTTGAGCCTGGTGATGTCATTCATTTTTATGACAAATTTTGTAGATTCTTGTACCAGAACTGTCCCTAGAACTTGATGAAAGTGTTTAATCGGTTCCAATTCAAGTAGGTAGTCTAGGGACGAAATAAATTATGGCCTTCATTGTTGGATGCTATTTGTTGGTGCATTTAGAAGAAGCAAAACACATGCTCATAAGCTCATTCTTAAAGATGAAATTGCTTAAGTGAACAAGTGGTTAAACGAGTTTGAAAACTTATAAGAGAGATTGCAACATAAAATTTTATTATTAACAGACAGAAATAAGTACTGAACTTTTAATACAATAGAGCAAATACACATAAGTATAATTTTTTGTTGTTGTTGAAAATAAGACATATATTACTGGGCCTCCGTTAATCTGCGGATTCAGTCTCTTCAGAGACATACTCACAAGGAGTTTCTCTTCCAATGACTGAATTTCTTGGATTAACATCAGCAAAAGAAACTACAGAGTTATTGCTATTACATATATCATAGGCTTTGACAGTGTCAAAAGCGATTGCGGGAATTAAAAAACTTGGAGCTTGCATATTCCAGGAAGTTGTATTGTTTGAGCTTCTTCCTTTCTTTGCTAACAAGTCTGCCACCTTGTTTGCTCTCCTGTCTACATACTGAAAACCTAAAAAACGAAACTAATTGATCTGCTAGTGATTTAACTTCTTATAATATTGCTAGACATTGCCATTGAACAGATGAATCATTTCCCTGAAGATATCGAATTGAAGCCAGATTATCCCCTTTTATCACCAGATTTTGTATGTTGTTTCTGTTGGCCCATTGAGTTGCTCTTAGCAGAGCTACAGCTTCTGCCTCTTCAGCTGAGAAGGTCCTGCAGTTTCCCATTTCTGCTGCTTGAAATGTTCCTGTTCAATTACGAAGTATAAAACCAAAACCTGAATTAGTATTCTCAGATAACCAAGAAGCATCAAAGTTCAGTTTATTAGTGTTTTCAGATGGTAGAGTCCAGCAAGTGTTTGGTTCTTTGATGTTGCTAATAATTTCAGTATTCCTGATTTTATTTTCTGGGTGCCAGTAAGCAAAGTGTCTGGTTATATCTTGAGCTAATTGTTCAGGTGTTCTACATTTATTTTCAAAAACTCTCAGGCACCTTTCTTTCCAAATGAACCAGCACTTGGTAGCTGCCAGTACCATAGATATGGACTGTAAGTTCCCTATTTTCCATGCATTATAGTGATCTAGGAAGGATGTATTAGCAATATTTGAGATTAGAGTTACTCCCTGAGAAGCCATTGGAGGTAAGTTCCATACTGCTTTTGCATAAACACATTCAAAGAACAAATGATAGGTAGATTCCACCCTATTTTGGCAAAAGACACAATTGTTGTCTTCATTTATAACAGAACTCATCTTTTGCTTGGTTGGTAGTGCATCTTGCAAGCATTTCCAGATAAATAATTTTACTTTGTGTGACGTATTCATACTCCATAAACCTTTCCAAAACTTCTTAGAAGATTGAGAGACTAGGTTGGAAGGATTTAAGAGTTTGGCATATAGAGACTTGACAGAGAATTCCCCATTCTTGGTCAAGGTCCATCTCAGCTTGTCTTTCTTCAGATTACCATTCCTTGTAGTGAAAAGATTGATGTTCACAATTTCCTGAACCACAGAGTTATCAAAAATTGAATGTCGTAGTTGAATGTTCCACTTCTTTGTGCCTAAGTAAACAGAATTGCATGTCCATTTACTTTAATTTTTACTTTCTTATGCTCCGCTGAAGCCTTCAGTAAAAAAACTAAAAACATAAACATAATAATCAAAGTTGAGAAAAGCTTATGAGATAAATCTTTTGTGAACAAATCTGCAAGTTGATTAAGAGAAGAGTTCAGTTATAAATATACTAGAACACCGCTGACACACGATGGAAGGGCCGACCGAAGAAAAACTAAACAACGCAATGAAATTGTAAAAGAAAAATTTCCACCAAATAAACCACTGTGGGAGGACCCAATATAATATTGAGTTATACTTATACATGGCGTTTTAATGTAACGCGTGCTATAACCACACCGAAAGGTAATGAAACTTTTAACACGAGTCTAGGAGTAATTAAAGGAAAATTCTTAAAGACAAATTGGAAAATAAAATTAAGGAATTTTAAACACGTAAAGACAATTCTTAAAGACTAAAATTAATGGTGAAAATAAAATTAAGGAATAAAATTAATGTAAAGACAATTCTTTAAAGACAAATTGGCAAAAAGATAACGGTCAAAGACACGCGTGACCATCACTTAGTGGTTAATTACGTGGCAATGACTGAGAGTAGGAAACCCCAAGTCTTCTTCCTTTGTCTCTTGTCTGTTTTAAACAAACAGTAAATCATCTCCCTTTCAGATCTAAAAAAAAATTAAACCCAGGGAAGCTATAACCATAGAACTTCATTTCTCCACTTCCACTTCTTAATAACGCCGCCATGAGCATATACCTACCTCTCTCCTTCTATACTCTTATCAACCTCAAAATCCTAAGAAGAAGAAAAAAGGAAAGGTAGGAGAAGTAGATGAAACTGATGCTTCAGAAAAAAGGGAAATTGTTGCGACTTTTATCTCAAGATTCATTTTTTTTATAATATAATTTTTGTATCGGTGATGAACTAACTGATTAGTCTATAGGATTTCATCTTTTTATTCATTGGGTTGTCATAACATGTATATGTATAGCAATTGATGATGAATCTAACTAATTGAAAAGTTGCATACATGGATTGTTATTGCTTGAGTATGTATGATTGTAATTGATTTTTTTTCTCTGTTTAGATCTGAAATTGAAGAAAATTTTTGGTAGCTTTGATTGATGTCCTAATTCAGGTCCTTGGATTTTTTTAAATCCGGACATACAGTGTGAATTCGTGTTTGAGGTGTAGTAATAATGAGAATTTGAGATTCGTACGGTGTACATCTCAATTTTGGTTTGAATTTATCTCACTGCCATTGAAGAAGGTGGTGGTGGTGATTTGGGAGAAAGTTGTTTGGTGAAGTACTGACTACTGGTTATGAATCTTCTGATCATGGTTCCGATGTAATTTGAACAACACCTGTAAAATTTAACATAAAAGATGGCGGTGATGGTGGCTCTAACAATGAGATCGGGCTAGGACGGTGGTAATGGTTTGGACGTCTTCCTGATGGTGGTGATGTTTCTGCTGGTGCTGGCGGCGGCGGTGATTTGGGGACGAAGAAGAAAGAAGAATAAAGAGAAAGGACGGAGAAATTTGCGGATGGAAAAAAAAGGACAGAGGGGTTACTTAATAATTTCACTGGAAACGGGAGAAATCGAATCTTTTTATGAAATCGTTAGGTTTCATTTGAAAAAAAATGGTCTTCCGGTCTTCAGGCCCAATAAGTTCCAGTCATTGGTAAGTATTGCAGGCACCTTATACCTGGCTTCTGTAAAAATAGCGAAGAGTTCCTTTCATGTTGTTGGTTAAGTGACTGTACCTTCTATTGTCCTTTTTGAAGTTTGGTAGAGAAATCTTTGATTGATAATATAGAAAAATTAAGAACATAGTTGTCAATGCTATACCAGTTTAGGTAATCAAATTTGCTGTCAAAATGATTCGAAACTTGATACACACCATTTTTTTATGTTTCAGTGGCACATTATTGTCTCGTCACTGATTCACAAGGACCAAACAATACTCGAATGGACGAAGAAGTACTAAAAGGAGGAGTTCAGAAGAAAAGTAAAAGTCTTGCAAAAAAAAAAAAAAAAATTGAACTCAAAAGTCTTGCAATTTTACTAGTTGGTCATATTCTTATTTTCACTTATAGTCTCCTTGTAATTTCTCTGCCTTCATAAAAATGGTAGAGTGGTCGTGATGCCCTTGTAGATATTCACCCCTACGATTATCCATCCTACCGTGAATAGGGCATCCATTTGAGGTGTCAGGTGTGTACCAAATAATATGCTTTGCACCCTAGCAAGGTTCTGCGGCTGCCTTCATCCTTTTTTCTTTCTTTTTTTTAGAATCTCTCACTTCTCTGACATTGCAGTCTCGAGGCACCAAAAAGCAAAAAAATATTTGACAGTTGCCATTGAGCTAAATCAGTCACCAAAAATGTATACAATTCTTAAAACCGGGAAGTAAAAAAGCCGGGGAAAAAAACACAAATTTTTTGAACTAAGCATCAAATTACTGGTTCTCAATTAGAAATTAATGTAGCTAATTTCTCCTGTTTCCATCTCTTGTTAGTCTTCTCAATAAATTCTTCTGCTCTTCTTCTAAGTTCATCTTCATTTTCATTTTCATCTTCGCGTTCAAAATCGATGTCAATGATTTTATTGACAATGTAATCATTATCACTGTGTTCATCAGGAACTTGCTTATTTTCGTCTAGACACTTCTCGGTATGGACCGCCTCCGGTTGATCATCCAATTCCGATGATTCTTTTTCTCCTTTCTCGGGTATCCTCTTATTCTTCTCGTCTGTCATCTGTATGTTAATGCTTGAGACCTTTCGAACCATGGTTTCGTGTTCGGATGAAGTTGAATTGTTACTATCATCACCATCACATGTTTTCATACTTCCATAAATAAGTAGCACAATTATGATCAAATTACTTATAATAAAAACGAGATGAGAATTTGAAGTAGCAAGAGTGATGAGCTCAAATGTAGAATTCAACATATTGGCGCTTAAGAATATTTGAAATTGAGAGAAAGAGATGAATGTTTTGGGATTGATAGAGAAATATGGAAAGTTCATTTATAAAGGAAGCTTCATTTCAAGGAAGAAGACCAACTGTACCAAAGAAGCTCTTTTGGGTTTGTGCTAAAAAGAAATAATAAATTGAAGCATAAAAGTAGATAGAAGTGTGAAAGCATACAAAAATCAAAGTTGGTGTATATTTAATTAAAGATTTTGTTTGATGTTTTTTTTATTGGACAAGTTTCATTTCACTGTGAATATTAGTTCAAGACCATTTTCAATCATACATTTCTCTGGCTTAGAAAATAGTCATGGCGTAGAAGATGGTTCAAGAAGAAAAAAATAGTCGACAGTCAAAGTCATGAGTCAACGATCAGTCAACTTTTGTCCTTGAACTATGAAAAATCACATGTACCTTTCATAGTTTCACGGGGGCTTGAGGGGGTCCTTATATTCCGATTACGTCCAAAAATGTTGAGGACAGGATAAAAAAAGTTCTTGGTCCATTTATCGTTTTAATAAGGCGAGAGGAGTTCTTTGGTTCAGGGGGAGCACAGTGGGGAAAAAGATTTCCGAAACAATGCATAATCAAAACGAATCCACAACTTATGCAGATCCTAGGTAATAAGTTCGCGGATTATATTCGTGTAATTTGCGAATCCGTCAATATCGACCAAATCCGTACGTATTATCCGTACATCTGGAACCCCGATTTAGTTTTGCAGATTTCCGGCCCAAAACGAATCATGCACGTATTTACAAATTACCAAATCATACGGTCCGTATAATATTTTGCCATGTCATCACTAATTATTATCTTTTATTATATTTTGACTTTTAAATTCTTACGTACACCAATCTGATTCCAATATCACCAACGAACATGTTATTGGTTAATTGTAATGTACACATCATATGTATAGTTCATGTAAATTATTAAATCATGATATCTAAGGAGAGATTATGTAAAAAATGATTATTTACAGCTTAATATATGCCGAATTCATATCTCTAAAACGGATTATACACGTATGTATGTCGTTCCGTATTACTGCCGAATCACGAACCATTTACCGGACTTGTGATATTTACGAATCCGTATAATACTCGTACGTATCACATTCCGAACGTTTACCGTATCCCGAATTGCTAGTTAGGATGCAGATGATCTACGAACAAAAGGTTAAAGAGTGTGTATTTATTGGTGGTCCAGGAAATCTAGAAGGAGCTCAAGGAAACACAAAAACTCGTCCATGACCCATCGCATCAAAAAAACCAAGACTATCAAATTTTGACTTGAATGTAACTTAAATCGATGTAAGGTTGAAGAATATCGAGCCGTAAAAATTTTAAGGATTCCAATATACATTTTAGTGACTCTAGATGTTAAGTTGTAGGTTGATGTATAAATTGAAAAACATAATTACCGCCATAACAAATATCCTGCCTAGTCAGTCATTGTTGAAGTTACGAAGAGTATCTTTGTTGTTGTTCGTTAATAAGGTATTTGGATACACTTTGAAAAGTTCCTCGACACCTTATTAAACCATTATAAAGGAAAAAATACACTTTGACAAGTTACCTTTTCAATTTAGTCAAGACGAAAAGTCAAAAGTTAGTTTGTCAATACAAAAAATTCATTTTTTGTGAAACAAAATCAATTTGCTTTTGACTTATGGGATTGAGTTTACTTTCTGGAGAAGTAGAAACACTTCTGCTTTTGGTATCCAACCATGCTATACATAATTGTACCTTTTGGCTTATGTTATTGATGTAGGACATCTAGCTAATCAAGTCATCCCTACATGAATCAAACCTCTTTCTAATTTGTTTCTTAGTTTAGGATTTCCTTATTCTAGTTCTAATTGGTTTCCTAGTTTAGTTTGATTTTGTTTTTCTAGTTATAATGCTTCTTAGGAAATGGTAAAGCTTACTCCCTCCCTCCCAAATTAGATAAGCTAGTTGGAGTTTGCACAATTCTTAAGGCAAGGAGACTATTTTAAGTATTTTTTACAATTATACCCTTATTTAATAACTAGTAAAACTTAGAAATGATTTATCTCTTAAATTATACCACGGTTTTCCGTAAACTTTATACCGTTGAAAAGAATTTTAAAACACCTACGTAACGAATATAAACATGGCTATCAAATTATACATATTTCTTACAGTAACAATAATCAATCAAAAGGGTAGTTTTAGAAATATCCCCTTGATTAGTGAGATAGCTCATCTATTTATGGGACAAAACTTAAAACCAACTAGCTCATCTAATTTGGGACGGAGGGAGTATATAAGATGACCTAGGATTGTAGAATTCGACATCCAACATTAATGTTTGGTTTATGAAAGTTATTTTCTTAGTTACTACAGTAGAACTTCGTTAAATTAATCCGCGATAAATTAATAACTTCGCTAAGATAATATTTTTTGTCAGTCCCGACTTGGGCCAGTGTGCTAAATTAATAACCTCCTAAATTTATAAGATAATAAATTTTGTAAGTTTCCAATAGGGCCCAACTAATATATAAATTAATAATTAGTGTAATAATTGGCCGACTATTAAAGAGGCCTTCTATAGGGTGACTCCATTGGATTTTGTCCGTCACACTTTCATGGTCCTTAAAATTGGATTTAAAAGAAGAAATTTTTTTTTTCGAAATTGGTCGTTTCTCGATCGTTTTCCTTCGAATTTTTTTGCAATAGAGAGCTCTTATTCATTATCTCTATCATAAATTGAAAGAAAATCCGAAAAATATCATCCATGATCAAAAAATTTCAAGATTGAAATTTCAATAAAAAAAAATTTTCTTAAAATTTCAATTTTTCGATTTTGATTAATTTTTGATCGTTATTCTTCAAATTTATTCCATTGGATGGTAAATTATAGTTATAATTTATATGGGTTAAGAGAAATTCCGAAATTTTTGATCAATAACTGAAGATTTATGAGTTTCAAATTTAACCCAGAAAAACGGGTCTCCATCGGGTTAAATCGCGGGCAAAGAAGAAAGAGTCTGTGGATCTGTTTATAACACTTATAAAAGTTGCTATTTTGTGACAAGTTCCCTGTTGCTAAAGACTTTAGAAACATTTTTTTTCGTTGCTAAAAGTGTGTTTCTTGGCTATCTCACAAGCAATTCATAGATCTTTTTGGACTGTTAATAAAGTTGCTATTTGGGACAAACTAAATGCTTATTTTTACTGTTAAGAGTGTGTTCTTCGTTATCAACAAATGCTTAGCAAGAGATATATACATTTAAATTTTGTTCCGGTCGCCAAATGAAAGATATTAGTTAAAACTGTTTTAAAATAAATTTGCTTCGGAATTTCGATCGGCCACCCACACTGCTGTAGCAGTAATCTAGTACTATATTATGGTGCTTATTAAAATACGAATCTACGGTTGTTTCTTTTTTGTTCACATTTATAAACATTGGACTTCATTTCTAATTTTTTGAACTCCCTTGAGAAGTTCAAAAATGATTTTATTGTGTTTTCTTCTTATTTTTTTAATTTTAATATTAAAATATATACATTTGTACACATAATATGACATAAAATAATTTGAATTTAGAATAAAATCTCTAGATATTTGATACTACACACTTATTTTAGAAATTTAAAGTTAAATTTGGTATGTTTCGATATAATAATAACTTATTAATTTATCGATAAATTAATACTTCGCTAAATTGATAGAATTCAGCAGTCCCAAGACTATTAATTTATCGAAGTTTTACTGTATTCTCTACTTCTGCTATTGCTTCAGTGAGTCTAATGGTTTCACAATAGTTTTCAATATACACTAGGTTTTTGTCCAAACTTATAAGCTTCTGTTGCATTAAGTGGTATCAGAGCCTCGATGGAGAGTCTCCACTAACCTGGATGATGAAAACATTGAAGGGTTGACAATCATTTTGAAGAAAGTCTTAGAAACTGAGATACAAGGGTTGAAGATTAATCTATAAATGTAGTTAAACGAAGAGATGGATAAACGTTTTACAGATCTAAAAGAGTGATTATCTACTTTTGGTAAGGTGCAATAAGGAAAGAAGATAATTGAAGAAAATTCCAAATCACAACCCGGGGAACCTATCTACTAATATACTTCCACCCCTCCAAACTCCACCACTCATAGTCTAACCCCCACCCCCTCCCCAGCCACGTCCCAACCTTGCTACACCCATTATACATCCTTTTTCAAACTTACCATTACACATCACCTAACATACTATACACGTCCTCTTATATACACAACTTGGATTCCTCGAAGAGTTTGATCATTATTACACACCTCTAAATCTGCACAAAGCCTTACTAAGGAATCGCCCAATTGATCTGGAAGATATTGATCCACTAGATACCGTAACTTTTTAACAATATGCACACAACTTGAACATGTGCGTTCGAAACAAAATTTTGTTGTTGATATTCTCACAAAACCACTAGATATCGGAACTTTTCAACATCTTCGAAAATCTATTGGTGGTGTTCTTGCCCATTAAATAAAAACGTACTATTTTCCCGTATCTAATAAAAAAAAATTGTGGGGAAATATGGCTTAGGTTCCGATGTGGAACTACTCATTTTGGGTGGATTCACTTTCTTCTCTCACGACCTTTGAAATTTTGTTAAGGTTTACCTTGCATATGTTTTGGTTTTATATTTGACATCATTTAAATGAAGACAACAATGTTTATCTTTGTTCTTGTTGAGCTTTTGCTCCAAAAAAAAAGATGTCTCCAAAATCAGTAGGTTACGTGACCAGATGATCATTTGGTTTTATGGCAATAATCTTGTTAAAATTATCTTATATGCACCGGTTCTTATTACAAGCAGCGACCACATCATCAAAAAATCCAAAATATAATGACTTGATGTGGGTATCAACATATTTATAAGAATTTCTCCATGCCTATCTGACTCCTAAGTAACATACGAGAACATGATCCATGGGAATGTATATATAAAGCAAGTGATGCATCTAAGCACTCTAATAAGAATTCTTCTTATTAGGTTGTTGATATTTAAACTTAAAATGTTATGAGTGAATTATCTTCTCAATTTATATAACAAATCATATTGTAATGAACTATGTTTTCTTAACTTTATCAAAGGAGTGTTAGAATTTTAGTAATCATAAATGATTGTGATTTCAATATTTGTCATATTGATTGGGTGTATTCATGTTCATTTTGATTGTCTGCTTTCTGATGATCTTACTAAAAAGTTTTTCTCTCCGTGGAGTTCAAAAACTTTTTGATTGATGATTAAGTCATTTGATATGGATGCAAATTTATAATTGTTACTGTCAAATGAAAATCCTTCTCTTGCATAGGGTACGGTCACTTTTGTCGTTCTCTTTGAGGATAACATAAATGGAGGAGAGCTCAATTTAAACTTATGCTTAAACATTATATCTTTATGGGGAGTGCGGTTGTGGAATCTTTAGGTGAGGACAATACCTTTAAAAAACTCCTCCTAGATGAAGTACTAAGTTGTGAAACTTAGTGGTATCATAGAAAAAAATTGGAATGGCTCTTTAGTCCTGATATTCTCCTAAGGCGTAGTTTATTATGATCCTTATTCGAAACCTTTGTCAATTTATGACAAAACACGGGAGAATTATTTAGTAGAAACATATTAAGGCATATGGCTTTACTAAGCAATGTCTAAAGGGGAGTGAATTACGTGGGAAAAGGCAAAGTAATTGAAAATGTTCCTCGGTCCTACTCGGTGGGGGTACCTTGTAGCGAGGAGCAATGAGTTCGAACTTGGAAATTTCCAAAACTCGGCCTCATACTCAGAACCTATCTATTAGTGATTTATATATAATACTCATGAGTCATGACTTATACCTAGTACTCGACCGATTTATATATGACACTTGGTCTCCTCGGCGAGTACTCGCCAAAATTGGTCTAATCGGCCGACTTAATCGTTTTTCAGCGGAATGACCTTGGACTCGGAAATCGTGTAGCTCATTTACCTGGTAGTGAGTACTCAGCGATTACTCGGCCAAGGAGACCGATTTCTACTACTTTGGGCGAAGGTAAACTCCAAATCTGGCAAAATGAGACAAGTAGGGACTAAGGGGCAGAACATATCACCGTAGTATTGCTTCAAAGTCCTGGTACAATGGATTTTGAAGAAGGTAACATTATTATGCACTGGTATCATAACCATTGAGTAGATTGATTATTCATTCTAAATGCTCTAACTTGAGTATTCTCATAAGTTGTTATAAGCTACGGATCTTCGAAAACGAGGTGCGAACGAACACATGCAAATCAAAGAAGAACTTGAAGTACAAAGAATTCAAGATTGTTAAGTATTCATTAAATCAAGATGCATTATAGGGACGGAGCTGAAAATTTATCTTTTGTTTATCCATGTGTAATTAATAGTTTTTTCACTAAATTGACGAAGGGGGATATTTTAGAGCATCACTCGGTCAAACTCACACGTTTTGGTATGTCAAGCTTGTTGTCAATTTTAGTTTATCAAAACTTTATCTTGATTTATATTTTACTAAAGTCAGTCTCGAACTAGGATCAAAGAATGGTAGTGTATCAGAATTCACCAATCGACCTTGAAGATTAAAGACTGAAGAGGTTGTCAACAGGAACTTCATCAACAAAGGTATGTAAAGACTGACTATCATATTTAGTCGTATTATCTACGATTCTATATGTTAGAGCACTGCTCGGTTAAACTCGCAAGTGTTGCAATCTCAAGTTTGTTTTTCAAGTTTATGTGATCAAAACTATAAGTCTTGATTTCTAGTCTACTTTTAGCTATGTCTCGAATTAGAATAGAATGTGTAGTTGAGCTTTAGATTTCACGATGTTCATCGATTGAAGACGAAGATCTACTGAGGAGAGCTTGGAGGAACATCATCAACAAAAGGTATCTGGAGACTAAAACTTATCTATTACTCAGAAGTCTATTATATTCTATCTTCTATTAAGACTAAGTCATATAGTTATATAGACTTTTACATTATACACATTTGATATTTCTAGTTGAGTTTAACTCGCTTATATCTTTCTCGGAATATGTGTTGGAAATCTTTTTTCTTTAACTACATTCATCATTATTCTTGACGAGTTTGGTTGTTTCCAATTTATTTGTTGGAAACTAAATAATGAGTCAAAAGATGATCATGTGAAAATCGCCTTGTAACATCTTACATGATTTGTGTGAGACAATCATTTGATATAGACTCGAAATGTTTTGTATTGATCATTCGATCACTTGAAAATTACTTATAAGCTAATAGTTTGTGTGAGACAGCTATTGTCGTCTTCTAAGGATGTTTCAATGATATGGGAGTTTAAAACAATTAAACCATTGTCTAGATATAACACAGTATGCATACCAGTATGCAAACTGTTGTAATATGATTCGGGTCTGGGAACCAAGTTTGCGTACTAGTATGCGAACGGTTTTAATTGTGAAAGTCCGGGAACCAAGTTTGCATACCAGTATGCGATCGGTTTCACCTGAGTTAGGTCCGGTACGGCAGTATGCATACCCTTTTGCGAACTGTCGGACATGACCAAAGTCCGGAACTCTAGTTTGCGTACCCGTTTGCAAACTAAGTTGGTTTAAGTTCTAAAATCGGTTAAGTATGATTTCATACTCATGAACAAATACATTTATAAATTAAGGAATGCAATCTTTGCAAACCGTGGCTAAAATGTCCATGAGCTGATTCTTTTGAATCAATCCGATTTTGTCTCAATTGTGTCTTGTATACTTCTATGAGAATATAAACAATTGAACAACTCTATGAGTAACACAATTAGATTCATTTGATTATTATTTGACCTAGAAGTGTTAGATGAATGTGGTTTATACAAAAGTGTTCATATGGATAACTTCGGTTAACTATTATTGAGCCAACTCAATATACACGTTTAGGTACGTTTACCCATATCTGGATGAAGGTATATTTCATTTGTGTGTAGCAAGCTAAGACCAACTAACGGTGGAAAGATATTGCTTTGGTTTTAAGCAAACTTAGCTTGAATCTTATACATCAGGATTTCATCTAACGGTGAATATTGATTGCTTTGTTTCAAAGCTATCAAACCCTGATTTGAAGACTATATAAGGGAGAACTCTAGCAAATGGAAAACCTAATCCCCACACCTCATGTGTGATACTAGTTGCGAATAGAGTCGATTCTCCTTTAACCTGGGTTTTTCTTAAAACCATTATAGGTTAACGACTTAAAGACTTCATTGGGATTCTGAAGCCAGACCCAACTATTTTCTCTGTAGTTGCGTGTTCTGATCTTACTTGTTCTATCGTATTGAGTACTGTCTTCTCTAATATTTGCTCGAGATTTATCTATGATAGGTAAGATATAAAAAGTAATCACAAATCTCTTCGTATCATTCTTTGTGATTCCACAATAACTTGAATAACTTGTTCTACTACCATATACTTAAGTTATTGTTAGGTGATTGATATTTCTAGGCTGTTCTTCGGGAATATAAGACCGGATTATCAATTGGTTCATGTTCACCTTGATTTATCAAAAGAAGGCACTACAAAATCATAGGTATTTATGTGGGAGACGGATTTATCTATCAGAATAGACTTTTCTGTGGGAGACAGATTTGTTTATAAAGTCTTCGACTTTGGGTCGTAGCAACTCTTAGTTGTGAGTGAAATCAGCTAAGGGAATCAAGTGCGTAGAGTCCTGTTGGGATTCATAGGCGTAAGGAACGCGACTGTACCTTAATCGGTGTGAGACTTGGTTAAGGCTCAACTACATTTCAGTCCGAAGTTAACTTGTAGTAGGCTAGTGTCTGTAGCGGCTTAATACAGTGTGGTGCTCAAATCTGGACTAGGTCCCGGGAGTTTTCTGCATTTGCGGTTTCCTCGTTAACAAAACATCTGGTGTCTGTGTTATTTCTTTTCCGCATTATATTTTCTACATAATTGAAATATCATAGGTTGTGCGTAGTTCAATCAATTGGTAAATCCTACCTTTGGTTGTTTGTTGAAATTGATTGACACTTAAACATTGGTGTTTGGTACCGTTCAAGTTGTTTCTCAAAATAATTAGGCTCACGGATTCTTTCTGTTTGATTTGCTGATTACATTGAGAAACAAGGATATAACTCTTGGATATATTTCCTTGATTGAGTCTGACTATCTAGTTGATTCTCTTGGAATTATATTGGAGTTAGTCCATACAGATTGCCTAACGAAATATTGGGTGTAGTTGTTAGACCCCCGCTTTTTCACTATCTACTGAGATATGTCGTATGACTTTAGTATATTGATGAACAATTGTAAAGAAGAATGCAAGCTAAGGAGTGAGTCAAATTAGTTCTCAAAGTTCGTAAATTGTTTTTCCTGTTCACAAACTTGAACGTTTAAATTTAAAGACTTGATATTTTTATCTCAATTAACTCGCATACACGAACTAGTCGATTTTGGGATAGTACTAAATACTATTTAATTTAAAGGTATACAAATTATTTTGACAGTTCGCAAACCAAATGATTTTAAATATTTCCTGTACACCTTTTGTTTCCAAGAACACAAATTGTTTTGAAAACTCACAAACTTGCTCAAATTAAAAGGTTTCCTGAGTTATGAGATGACTTTGGGGTTCACAAACTGTTTTGAAAATTCACAAAATGATTCGGTCTTATGATAATTACTCTACTTATGCATGACGGTTCCAGAACTACTTAACCATGACTCTTTGGCAAACCACTTGGTGCATTACTGTTGCAAACATTTTCTTTGTAAGTCAAAGCAAACTTCTCACATGCTTTCATGCACAATATATATGGAGAAGTTTAGCTTGCTTGAATATAAAGCAATTCATAAACACGAAAACTAGTTCATGAACTTTCTTTATTTAGCATTGCTCATCCATATAAATAGAGAACTCCCTGCACACTAGAAACTTAATACTGGCACTTCTTTGTCCTAGTTACAAAGTAGAGTCGTCCTCTAAAACCTAGGTTTCCTCTGGAGAAACTGTATTAGGTTACGAATTTGAAAGACTTCTTTATGGGATTGATGAAGCTCGGTCATACTATCTTTTACCTGATAGTTCTTGTTATGCAGATCTTGTTCTTATTGATCTTCTAAATTTCGAAACTTTATATCAGGAACTTGATAAATAGAAATCACAAAGTTCTGTTCGTCTTAGACTTTGTGATTCCATAAGATAAATATTTAAATCACTTTTAGTTTGATTTGTTTAGATTGTTCTTGTAGGGTGCTAATAATCTAGGCTTCTATTTGATAAGAGTGTAAGTGTTTCATATCTTTGAGGTTTGCTGGACTTGTTCTATTGCTAATATGTTTTTCAGACCTTGATTGAAATATATCTAAAGGGAATCAAATCTCCTTTCTATTAGAGGCAGAATAGTCACAAAAGTCTCACTTAGGTTGAAGCAGCTCCTAGACCTCTAAAGAACGTCTACTAGGGGAATCGTTTTGCGTAGGGTCTTGCGATATACAAGAGACGTAAAGGATCTCAACTGAAGCTGAATTTCTCGTAAGGTCAATTCAGTTTCAACTACATTCCAGTCCGAAGTCTGATAGTAGGATAGTGTCTGTAGCGGCTTAATAAAGTGTTGTGCTCTAGTAATGGACTAGGTCCTAGGGTTTTTCTTCTTTGCAGTTTCTCGTTAACAAATTCTTGTTTGTGTGCTTTTAATTTTCCGCACTAAAAGTTTCGTATCCTTTTAATTGTTAGAAGTACTACACAAGTTCTTAAACCTATCGATTTTAAAGCTTGTGGTGTATTTGGTACCCTCCCTTTTTCATTTATTATTCATCTCAGCGAACTTTCTTTATTTATTTCTCTTGGAATTAATATTAGTACTCTTTGGTGCATCCTATGAAATTATTCGAATTCCTTATTATTATTATTCGGACCAAATGATCCGGGTATCAAAATATGACTCAAATTTGGTATTTTTTGGTGTTTGATCTACTATTTTCCTTTTGCACATGGAAAAATATCACATTCTCTTACTTCCTTATCTCTTTAGATGATGATGGCATACGCTTGAATAATAAATAGTTGAAAATTCATTCTATTTTTTTGTCTTGATTACAATATGAAATAGAAGTCCCCTTCGTACACAAACATATCGTCTAGAATATACAATGATACTAGTTGTATCGCTTATGACGATTTTTATGTTTTGGATGTTCAATCAAATGTTTTCCTTTAACAAAGGGGTTCCGATTCTAGAATGTGTTTTTGCTTCTTTGTTTTGGTGCAATTATATCTGAATGAGATATCACTTCTTATACAAAGACATCTTTGAGGATGTGATGGGAGTTTGGATCACATAGCTTAAGACGTTTCTGATATTTTTTCTGGTATTTAATCGAATGTTTTCCATGAAAATTGGGTTTGAATCTTATAATGTATTACTTTTTTTCACAATAGAACAAGGTTAGAGACTCACATTTTCTTTTTTGAGACCGGCGAAGTTGTTGCTCATATTGTTAATAAGGAACATAATACAAAAATGGCTAACCGTGCTATTTTACTTGTTTATCCACCTAATACCAGGAAGTCTGCATGAACAGATTGGATAAATAACGAAACCAGAGCAAAGGTAATGACAAATTATTTTATTTTTTTTCTTACTTGAGTCAGGCTTTGGAGACGCCATAATATCTTTTAATAATTTTAACCAAAGATAGAGGGGTATGTGAAAAGTATACTTATCCAACAGATCTTTTACTAATATATTTGATGTTTTATCTCCTCCTTGTTAGATATGTGTCTTATTGGTGTTTTAACTTTTATTTATATTGAAAGCGTTCCGATAATGATGAGAACGGACCACGTACTTTAAGTATGTGACCCTCCTTCTCTAAATAACATGTATTAGTTTTAAGAAATCGTAATAATAAAAATACCCTGTTAGCCCCTGTCATCTCATTTGAGGTTACTTTTCTCTAACTCTTTTGTATTTTTGACTTTTGACTTAACTAAATCTTAACTAAATTTTGATAAAATACAACTTTTTACTTTTCAAAAAAAGAAGAAGAAGTGGACGAGACAAATTTGTACTCAGGTACTTATAAGTCCGCCAAAATAACCATTTAATATCAGGAACAAATCCTAAACCATCGAAAATTGCTTCATTTTCTTCATTTTATATTAGAAAATATGAGCTTAACATCTGGATATTACACCATCCATACCCATATCCTCGATCAACTCTTTCATCGATCTGAAGATGTTCTATGAAACTAGTGGCTATGCAGGTTGACATTTTTTTTTCCAACTCTAAGCATTTTCTTAACAGGGACATGGGACCCCCTTCAACTTCGAGGAAAAATCTACTAACCTGCACATATTATATAAAAATAACAAAAATAGAAATTCAACATAAGCATTTTATCAATACGCAATTTCATACTAGACTGGCAGATTTGCAATAACATAAGGGTCAGGGAAAAAAAAGATATTTCTCCCACTAAGACTATATATGTTGATCATTTTTTTTCCTACTCAGTATTAGCTCTAAGTGCTTAAATAATAGAAATGCTTGGATAATCCATTCTTCCCATCTTAATTAGCAGAAATTAACTTAAATAAGGCGTGTTTGAGTTTTTATGTGTTATGTTGATGAATACCATGTTTGAATGAGTTATATACTCGTAATCTGGATACACGGAGCTTATACAAAAAAGATTAAGAAGCATTGTCAGTGATGATGTACAATCAAATTTTTTTCTTGGGTGAGTTTTAATATCGATAAAAAGACTAAAAAATTTAATGATCTAATCGAAAAGGAAAAGATGGGGTATGAGTCGAAAGATCGTCGAAACGAGAAAATATATTGCGAGTAATCGAAAAGGAAAAGATAGGGTATGAGTCAAAAGATCTTCGAAACGAGAAAATATATTGCGAGTAAACGTACAAAAAAAAACTTGAAATAAGGTAACATGGGCTAGTACGGTAGTTTTCGGATAGGTAATTAAAAGTTATAAAACCGATATGATTCATTTGCACAAAAATACATACTCAAAGTATGTGGCTTATCTACATCATAGCTACAGAGCAAAGAAAATACTATTGGTCCTTATGGGGTAACATTTAACTTATTGGAATATTTGATTATTATACGAACAATTCCAACATACGAGCTTGCACACATAATTCAGGCTGACTCTGAATTTCATCATTCCTGAGTATAATTTTGTTTCTTCAAACATGGTAATATACAACAACTATTCAACATGAGATATGTATATATGTATATATTTTGTTGTTGTTACACTTTCAAACTTTATTATTTGCAATTGCACTGTCTACAATTTTCACTCCTACATTATCAATTGCATGAATGATTATACTTATAATGTATTTAAGTGTCTTGACAAGGCTTCTTTCTATTTCAACAACAAGAATTAAATATAATCAGTGGTAAATGGTATGTGGCTTGCACTGGAGAAACGAAATGAGTCAATCAAACTGCAGTTGTCAATGAACATAGTAAGTTTGGAGGCGAGTCTTATTGGTATGTCAGATAGAAATATCAGCGACGCTTTGAAAAAATTATCATTCATCTTCCATATCTCAGATTTTCTTAGTTTCTACGTGTCTATTTATTTTTAAAATTGTTCCTTATTCCATTAAATATTATCGTCAATATGCAATAGTAAAAAGTAATGAGGTTAAGGTAAATTGGAACAACCAAAAGGAATCACATTCTTTGTTCGTAGAGGAGTTATCATGGGATCCCTCATAAAGATTCACATATTATTTTTTCTGCATCAGTTTATGCGGTATGTAATTTAGGTTTCGTGTATACTTGCATAAATGGAATGAAATAAAACAGGTGCAACTTCGTAACCGAATCAGAAGGACTTGTTATTCAAGTATTAAAATCTTCTTAGTTTGAAAACTCTATGCTAACTGCGGACTTAATCGTTGAAATGATACATAATGTCAAATTTGATACTTTGTTTTATTTTATTTTAATGTCCGCTTGATATGGAATATTGTTATCTAAATACTTATATTAGTTTATTAGTTTAAAAGCTTTACATTTTTATAAACTTAATTGTTGAATGTGATGCAGAGTGTATATGAAAAAAAATTGATCATAATTTTTTTGTTGCTAACAAGTTTCAAGCTCAGGTTATTGTTATCATCACCTAATAACTTTACTACTGTGCGACAATGTCATCGGTCGGAATATAAATTTTTGGTTCTTGATTTTAGTTCAAATTAGTATTCAAACAAGAAAGAACTGATCTCTGATTTCTTGGTATGAAAATTGCTGAAGCTTTTGGCCGTAAAATGAAGATTACTTTTATTGATGAAGAAAGTTTCAGTACAAATTCCATAGTTCGTTTCGTACCAGGTTACATAGGATTGTCGTATCTAAAAGGTTAGTCAACAAGTTCCTAAAAACAACTGAATGAAGTGATTTCGTTCACAATGATTTGAATAAAAACGACCTTATCATAAATTTGTATTGTGAAGTGCATACTGATCCTATAGATAATGCCATGTTTGTGTTACCTAAAATTATTTGAAGCCAGATTCAGCATTGAAAATGCAATGTTTATACTTATAAACATAAATTTCTGCTATTCATCGACTTCATAAGTAGTAATAATCAAATTACGATCATTAATTGGATTGTAATATAGTGTTTGCATAATATTATAATAATTTGCACTACTTTTATTCACGAGACTATTTACATATTTGACAACCATTGAGCCCATATTTTTAAGATAAATATTGGTTTTGAACTTTTGATGTATGATAATACATGGTCATAGAGACTATAGAGCTAAGCCAAACCAATAAGAAAAAAACTTTGGTGGGAATATCTCAAATACCCCAAAAGTACATAGATGCTAATGGTAGTACCAATTTGCCGGGGTGTTTTCCAATCACTAGGTTATGCATGTGTTTGTTGTATATGGTTTTTGTTCGCCCCAAACAAATTTGTAACCATATTAGCAAAGTTTAAAAAACTAACCATGATTGAAGATAATACTTGGTTATGTGATCAAGTCACGGTTATATTGTCCATCGAAGCTCCTAAAATGTTTATGACATGGAGTCTGAAAGTGTTGCACATCTACTGGATTCGTACACCACTATATGTCTTACATCTAAGCCTTAGATCTAGAATAGTGACGCCATTTTTTCGAAAAAAATTCAAACGTCAATGAATTTTACGCTATTTTTTTGGTGACATATTCCTCTCATAAAGGTATACATTGTTATTAAAAATGAGATTATTTCGAAATACGAAATTTCACACCATCTACGAATTTTTATTTCAACCGTTGAAGATTAACTGTTGATATTCAAAATGATAGATGGTGGTCTTACGTATCTCGGAATGCACTCGTTTTTAATTAGAATATAGAGCTATATAAGAAGAACATGCATATCGCCAAAAGATTAGCCAAAAAACCATTGTCGGCTGGGTTTGATAAAGAAAATGGCGCCAAAATATCAAGATAATTTCATTCTAACCATGTCATCGGATCCTGCCTATCGGTACACAACTGAGCAAGTTAACAAAACCATATGATTCTCATTAGGAAAAAAAGAAAAAAAATCGGGAAAAACAAAACAAAGATGTTGGGCAAAGCATCAAATTAGTAGTAAATTAAAATTTAATGTAACTAACTTCTCTTGTTTCCATCTTTTATTAATCTTCTCAATGAATTCTTATGCTCTTCTCCTTAGTTCATCTTCATCTTCATTTATATCTTCACATTCAAAATCAATGTCAATGATTTTAGGGAAAATTTGGGATATGCCCCAAAATCGACTGTCATTTTTGGGATATGCCACACGATTCCAGTTTTTGGGAATATGCTCCAGCTGTCCAAACTTCCATCCAAAACCGTTAAGTAGTCAATATTCGCACACACTTAGGATTACATATGCGAATTTAAAAACAGATATACTATATACTAATACCTTTACAATGTTCATGAACATATTTAGACCGAAAAAACCTCGAGGAAATTAGAGAAAAAGTTCAAACACATATACGATAAATTGACTATTTAACGGTTCCTTGACGGAAACCGTTACTTTGGGGCATATTCCCAGAAACTGGAATCCTAGGGTATATCCCCAAGATGACAGACGATTTTGGGGCATATTCCCAATTTTCTCATGATTTTAGTATCACGGTGGTCGTCAGGAACTTGCTTATTTTCGCCTAGACACTTCTTGGCTTGAATGGTTTGGTAATCCAATTCCGACGATGATGATTCTTTTTCTCCTTTTTCGGATTTCTTCTCATATGTTATCTGCAAGTTAATGCTCGAGACAATGTCGATGATCTTAGTAGCAATGTAATCATTTTTACCACCGTCACCAGGAACTAGCTTATTTTCCCCTATACACTTTTTGGTATGTGTCGTACGACCATCCAATTCCATCAATGATGGTGATGTTGATGAATTTCTTCCTACTTTCTCGGGTTTATTCTTCTCGTCTGTTATCTGTATGTTAATGCTTGAGACCTTGCGAATCGTCTGTTCATGTTCGAATGAAGTTGAATTATCATCACCATCGCATGTTTTCATACTTCCATTGATAAGGAGAACAATTATGATCAAATTACTGAAAATAAAGATGAGATGAGAATTTGAAGTAGCAAGAATGATGAACTCAAATGTAGAATTCAACATACTGATTGATTAGAATATTTGAGAGAAAGAGATGAATGTTTTGCGGTTCATTGAGAGGGACATAAAGTCATATATATAAAGGGGTCTTCGGCAAGTCAACTGTGCCAAAAAAATAGTCTTTAAAAATTAATAAATTGAAGCATCCAAGTAAATTCTTACATTTATCCACTTTTTTTCACTGTTCGGTAGTTGGCTGCTAGGGAAAAGTTATAGCACGGGGTACAAAAAAAAAAAAAGTAATGTCAAAGTCAAGGTCAATGAGTCGAGAGTCGAAGTTAATGAGTTTGGACGGAGATACGGTAGATCGGTAATACGCGGTCGCGGAGCCAAGTCAGTCCAATATCTGCCCAGATATTTTATCACTGTACAGTGCCTATAAATTAGTAGTGTCAACGTCACTTAACGGAACGGATAATGGCTCGGCCGCTGATATACGATAATTTCCGACAGAATATTAAAAATCAATTCCGATTCGGTTACCATAAGGTTATCGGATATCGGTAGGCTGAATAAAGTGAATTATGATCGGCAAAAGGCAACATCACTTTGAAACATAGCTGCATTTGCACTGTTCTTCTTCCTTTTAGAAGAAAAAATGGCGGACAAAGCAAGTAGAAGTCTGATAATATATGGTGATGGATGTGTTAAGCAAATCTCATCATCACGCATTCATCTTCATCATCTCGTTTCTCGAGGTTGCTCTGGATTCTTATCTCTCGCTCAATCACCTAATGCAGGTAGGTTCATTTTTAACTTTTCAAATTCTATCTATTTTTTTTTTCCATCAATTACTGAACTTAGTGGTTTCTTAGAAATGGGTTACTATCAAAATCTTAAATTAATTTTTCTTTTCCTTAGTTTTGATCATATAACAGCATAGGGATTAGGGATCAATGGATCAACTGTTTGAAAAAAGATTTGTCACACTTTATTCTGTAACCATCTTGCTAATTGAAGTTCAATTGAAGCTGACAAAAATTGGTTTCATATTTATGTTCATGTTCAACAATGAACAAGGAGATAGTCAGTAGATTCATCTATAATGTTGCACTTGTAGAAAGTTGTCTTGTATGTAGACACCACTTGTTCTGAAATTTTACACCCAAGGCTCGAGAAGATAGAGTGCACCTTGGTAGGGAGTTGTTTTATCTGAATAACCATTGATAGTTCAGTCTCTTCAATTTGAGTTTACGAAATATAATTCTGAAAATGAGCAAATCTTGCTGTTAGAGCTAGTTGACAAAGTTCGTGGTGATCCAATGTACATCCTTCAATGATGAGAGCTGCACTTCTTTGTTTTTGTATCAAGTTCATGTCAACTTTACATCCTGCTTGCCAACTGAGTTTATTATGGAAGCTACTTCTTTTAGAGTTTGGAAATTTTGTAGATAAGCGGGAACGAGTTTATAAGTGGGACATTCCCCTTCTACTTATAAAATTTAAACAGTATATCCTATTCTGAATAAGTAAGTCAGAGTTTGTAATCATTAGGTCAGCAGTTTTCATGATGGATTTCAAACACCTGTGGTCCTGTACCATGTCGTTTGCAGGAAGATTGTGGAAAGAAGATTGCTTATGTTTCGGTACCGTGGTAGTGCACAGTTTATTCAAGACTTATAAGCTTGGAAATCAGTTGAAGTTAGATTGGTCATTCTCAATTGATTCCTTATGATGAGCTCTTCTATTGCTTTCTAGATTATGAACTCCTTGTTATGTTGCAATATTGTTGTTTTCATCATTGAGTAATTCTTTAAAGGGAAAAGGAAATTTTACTATTTATTTACCAATCATGTGTAAGAAGCTTTCACGTGGATCATACAGTAACATATATTTAGAATAAAATGTACTGTTTTATATAGTATTAACATGGGTGCGTAGTTTTATAATTTTTTCAGTTTCCATAACTTGCAGAAAGTGAGGATGAGAGAGTGGTTAGAGAATTGGCGCAACTATTAGATGCTTACAAAATGAAGGTAATTTTTTCTAAGTTACTGTTATGCTAGCATTCTTCTTGTCTTGTCTCTCAGTGGTTTGATGATATTTATGGAGTAAATTGACTTATTTTCTTCATTTTCAGAAAGGAGGAAGTTGTGCTACATCGGACTGCTCAAAAGAGTCCTCGGTGTCTACCATGTCAGACAGGTATTAGCACCTTAAGAGTCGCGTTGAGAAAGAATCAAACGGAGTATATTAGTAATTTTTGTATTTCTTATACTTGAGTCCACATTATCAAATTGTAGGTTTATGGGGTTGAAAGCTGCTATTGTATCCACAAATTCAAATGTGAAGTCTTTTGGAAGATATCTTGGTTTCACCGTATTAGAATTTGACGACTTGACTAAGGACAAACCTTTCTTTGATGAACCACTATCCTGTGAGTTGCTAAAATTGCTAGGCTTTCATGGAGGTGAGACATTAGAAACAAGCGAGTTTGATTTAGTGTTTGTGCATCTTGGATGCAGTGAGAAGATGAATATCTTCAAAGAAGAGGGTGTGGGCAATGAGGTAGAATGCATCAATTCGTTGGTTGGTGGGATACTGCAAATAGCACAACCTGGATCAGAAATCGGTTCCCGTTTACACTTATCTGTAGTGATGAGCTATGGAGCTTCAGTAGATGATGATGATAACAGTTTATCACAGTTGAACTCACTAAAGGAAAACTCAAATCTTTCCTTGCTTTACCCTCGTCAAAGTTACACCATGAAGGGAGTTAATTTATTGAATAACATAAGGTAAGCATAAGATACACTTGCGCATTTATTGTACTTCTGTTGTAAGCTGTGAGTAATAATTGTGCAATTTTTCTATCTGGTATTTGTTTATTTGTTTGTGATGCCGAACTGCTATGAAGGTTTGTACCGTATGTCAAGCTAACTTTTGCTCTGCAGGCACCATTCTCCGATGCTAATCACTCAATGGCAGGAAGCTGTCACCCGGAAAGATATGGCTGAGAGATTTTCTTTCCAAGATATTAAGGAGGTTAGGTTTATGATTATATTTTATCTTCCTTTTCATTTCTATGGGGATAGGTAATACCGAGAGAAGATCGGATTACAGATTCCGGAAAAAATTGATGTGGTCATTTTGATTGCTATCTATCAGATTTAGTATATAATTAGATAAATCAACCACGTCTGAACTTTTTTTGTTGGGAGTGTTTGTGTTATTGAATCGTTTCAGCATTTGAGTTACTTCGAGTATGCATATAAGGAGTCCGAGTTTAAATAGGAATTGGGTTGCTACTGTCCTGTCAAACGTAGCAGCTGAGTGATGAAGTCCTGGTCAAATTAATGAGGATATTTAACTAGTTACTGGCAGAAATCATGCCTTATGGATGGATTGGATACTGCTGAAGCTTGTCAACTTTGTCACTGCCATAAGAGGGACTTCACCTGAGTAGTTTTGCCTAGTCTATGCGTTCTTTTAATTTATGGAGTCTCAGGACATGTGAACTTCTCTGTTCCACTGTCAAAAGGACATACCAGATATGGCTGGCCACAGAAAGACAAGGTGTAAGCGGAAACTGCCCTCCTTAGCCGTGCATAGGTTCCGATCCTTTTCCAGATTATTCTTAGCATTGACATTAGTTTTGTTGTAGTCTTAAAAAGATTGTTTGATGAATTTTTTTTGTTCCAGCTTTTCCTAGTCTGTCTTGTTCTTAATTGTCAAACTAAAAACATCTAAATCCTGTGTTTCATTATTTTTCTACTGATGTGACATAAGTTTATTTCTGCTCATAGTAAATTTTTATAGTGCCGTTTTGTTTTGTTTTCATCTTCTTTTTTTCTTTCTTTTTTTCTCTTACTGATCTAGCATGTCCTGAGCAAGAGTTAAAGATAAAATAAGCTTTTCAGATGTTTCCATTTGCTAATATTGTTTCAAAAATTAAACAGTCTGATGGTTCATTGTATCACGCAGAAAGGAGGGAATCTCGCCATACCAGCTGATCGGTTTCTGCATGAGGTTGCATTCAAGCTTTGGAAGGCCCCAAAATATGGAGCATGATTTAGGGCTTCTATGACTAATTGCTCGAACTGAAATCTGTACTACACCATGAATGTGTGTGCTACTGAGTGTATATGGCGTTTATTTGAGTTAGACACAAAATAATCTGGATTTAAAACTTTTCTAGTATTATTCTACTAATTAATACAAAATAATCTGAGTAATATTTCAGTTAAATTCAGATTAGTCAGATTTAGACAAGTTGAAGTCAGATAATAGTAGAAAACTACCTAAAAGAAAGCATGAATTTTTACCAATTTTCTTGCTGTATTCAGCCATCCTGCAACTAAATAAACTATCTTCTGATTTCATAAACTTGGAATGTTCATCATACTGATAAAAAGTTCTAGTTTCTCCTGCAGGAACGAAGGAATTCAGAGAAAGGATGTTTTCAACTTGAGCATGTAGCTGATAATCCAAGTAGGGGCAATACATATTATCTTCTGCACAATGTTCATCATCAATGCCAGTGCCGGGGGGTGATCCTTTCATCTTAGCTTCAAAACGTCACGGCATCGGAAACCACCAGAGGATGATCCAACCACCTCGAGATGTTTCCTTTGAAAATTGTAGAGTTTAAAGCATTCTCCATCAAACAAATATAATAATACCTGATCAGAGACCATTATTAAAGCACGACCACCATTAGTAAGTTTACGCACTGGTGTGACACAAGCTAAACCATTACAATAACCCACTGGTTCACCAATTTGTGGCAAGAATACGGTCATATACATAAACAATCTATATTTGCAATCATCATCATCATTCTCTAAGCTCAAAAAGCAAGCTTTTCTCTTATGTCCCCATACGTTAAAGACATCAAGGAATAGATTCAACTTACTATCTTTGCGATAACTAAAGTGAGTCTTGGGGAATCCTGTATCATTGAAAATTTTAGGCTTCTCTTAAATGTAGTCCATGTTTTTATTAACTATAGCCCAAAAAGTTTAAGTTAAAACGAAAAACCAAAGTTACCAAATGAGTCTTAATTTTTTAACTAATAATCCTACTTCTTCCCCAAAATTAAAATAGGAACCCTAATTTTTTTTTTATCCAAACTAAATTATATTTCAATTTCTTTCTAATCGTTCTCTCATTATTCTTACAAATCACCCAATTTTTTACTTTTCCTTCAAAAAAAAAGTTAAACCCAACTTTTCACCTTTTCTATAAAATGATGTATTATCAATTGAGGTTATATATTCTAACTATTCATTTAAAACTTCTCCACGACAATATCAATCGAAAAACGAAATGAAATCAACTAGGGTTTTGATTCTTTTCCCAAAATCAATATTCTAAAAATCCATAAGCATTATTATTCTATAAAAAAATTCTAAGATGATTTTATTTTTTCTCAATCATGATTACATCAAACTGGGTATTCTAGGATCATCAATTATATATGTCACATATATTACATAAATCTAATTATGAAAATTACACAATTTACTTTTACTTTATTTTTTTGATTTAGGGATTTGATAATTTATTTTGCGCTATATATAAAAATATGTATAATTTTATGGGTTATGTTAATAATCATAAGAACCCGTTTGGTTTAATTAATGACTTATTTTATGTGGTTATAGTTAATAAAAGCATGGGCTATATTTAAGAGAAGTCAAATTGTATTGTACCATAACTTACTGATGCAGCTCCATCGAGATAGAGTCCGAACTGGTAATCTGGTGAGAATGTTCTCAATCACAAATTCCTCTGGAAGATTAGATGCAGCAGGATCAATGTCATCGGTTTCTTTGACTCTTTGACTCTTCATCTTTTCCGACATGATCAGTTATAACTTACAGATAAATTGACATCAACGTGATAAATAAACCAGAGAACGGAGATGATTTCTAGAATTTTTTTTGTTTATATAATTAACGGTTCTAGTTAGGTCGGCCACCCCCAATGTAGAAAAGGGAAGTTCTACCATGTCAGACAGGTTTCAGCTCCTTAAAGAGTCACGTTGAGAAAGAAAGAGTCGTATTTTAGTATTTTGTGTATTTCTTCTACTAGTTTTCACATTTAAAAAAGTGTAGGTTTATGGGGTTGAAGCTGCTATTGTATCCGTAGATTCAAATGTGATGTCTTTTGGAAGATATCTTGGTTTCACTGTATTGGAATTTGACGACTTGACCAAGGACAAACCTTCTTTTGATGAACTACCAGAGTCCCAGACTATGAGTTGCTAAAGTTGCTGAATCCAACTTCTAGGGTGTTGAATCCAACTCATTCATTCTTAGTCCATTGATTCAAATAAATATCTTTTCAAAAGTTTGTTCTGTGATATATTCGAGTCGGATAACTCGTACTTGGAGTCAGTGACTAGTCTAATATCTGACTCAGCTCATTCATCTAACTCGGAGGTATTTGAATCAGATATAATTTTGTATCTGACTCGTGGATCACATATGGATCCAAATTCAGTAGAGTCGAATAAGCCAAATTAAAAAAGTAAAAGTATCACATATGGTATGTTGTATCTTTTTTGTGAAATTTTCGACTATTTCCAAGAAAATGGATGGGCAAAGGAAGAAGACCCATAAATCATTTATATAATGATTGCTGCAGCTAATTACGTTACAGAAATTCTAACAAAGTGAGATGCTCTTATAAAGTGGCCTCTCATAAAGTTCTTGTTTGCCATATATGATACCAATAATACCTACAAAAGTACGATAAAATTTACAACTAAGGGGACCTTAGCCGTAGATAGTAGTGGCCTACCATCAAATGCAACATTGCTTTCAATAAGGTGGTAGTTGGGCTCAATCAGCAAGCGACACTGCTTTTATGGTTTGCCTGATGAATTTGACAACCTATTCATCCGCGAGCTTGCATTTTGAGCCTTCAAATTTCAAGAATAGATAAAAAGGTAAGATCACAATTAAGAGAATAATAGGGGAACTAGAAACAGTATAATACTGTAATTGTGAAGGAGGGTTTACCTGCATATCCCAATCACATCTAATAGTGATTATGATCAATATCAATGTTTGGATAGCGGTACCGCCTATCATCCCACTCCATATACCCTGCAAGTTCATTTAGTTTGCAAGCTTGAATGTTCGTTGGAAGAAAAATTCTTAAACAAAAAATTGGCCTTGCAATAACATTTAGTGGTGGTGTAGTCGGGAGTACTAAAGCGGAAGTGATACATACTCGAACACCAAGATGGAAAACCCATCCAAGGGAAGCTCCAAGTGGAAGTCCGATGATGTAATAGCAGCCGATGTTAATGTAAGCTACCGAGGCTTGCCATCCCGAGCCAACGGCTACCCCTAATAAAACGACGTCACAATATTTATAACTGGAAATCCATGCTAAGAGAGGATGAAAAGATGGATAATCTAAGCGGTGCACACCCGAGAGGACAGGTTGAATGCTGTTGAGGAGAATGGTGAAGGCCAAGAGGATTGCAAGGTTATCAACTGCCTGGAGGACGACATCGCTTGTGGTGTAAATGATTGCCAACTTCTCATGAAAAATCATTATCAAGGTACAAAAAAATATCCCTATTATCAAAGATGTAGTTGCTGAAACTTTGGAAGCAAATTTTGCAGCTTTCCCATTCCCTGCTCCAAGCTCGTTTGCAACCCTTACTCTGATGGGTAAACAACATAAGGCACAAAATTAGAAGCATTTAGGACAGGATTGACTGTATCTCTTGACTACCATGTTGCCAACTCATCTGATTCAAATGGTCAATTACCCAGTTGCAGCGAAGAAAGCAAGTGGAATCATCATCTCCAATCCATTTATGCTCATACTGTGAACACCATCAAATATCATATTCACAAACACAAATCTATAAGCAGCAGGTATTATTATCAGGTCCTAATCAGAATCAAAGCATAAGAAGAATGCGCACCAGACTGTCAGAGCGGAGACAGCAACCGTAGCGTTGTTCAAGTTGCCAGTCATTAAAACCAGTATTCTGTAGTACCAAATTTCCCATGAGCATCAAATTTAGCCATCCACAACGAAATTCAACAAGAAAAATCTACGGGTACTGCAAAAGAGTCAGAGAAAGAGAGATATGCAATATACCATAGCATGATACCGGAAGCCACAGAGAGTTTGAAAAACTCCCAAAGATCAGAAAAGGCTTCCATAGAAAAACCAGTCCAAGTTTCAGGACAACCACCACCAACAATATAAGAAAACAATCCCAAAACTATAAGCCACCATGAAACATTTGACAAAGCCGCAACTCCAATAACACCAAAACCAAGTTTGTGAACGACCAACCAGTTTAGGAAAGTATGAGACAGTAGGGCACCCAAACATACCCAAGCAATTATTGGTGTCTTAAGTTGGCTCTGGAGAAATCTTTGTAAAGGGAATTGTAAAGCCAAGGCAAAATGCAGCGGAATCAACCAAATTGTCACTAAGCCTGCAGGCTCAGCTATATCATCTGGTTGTCCCAGGAGTTTAAGAATTGGTGTAGTGAATATGTAAAGCGGCAGAAGTAAGATTGCACAGATAGTCAAAACAACACATGAACGCTGCATGTAAATCCCCAACATATGGTATTGTTTAGCTCCGTATGCTTGGCCGCATAATGTCTCTAATGCACTCGCCATTCCTAACTGATTTAACAACACAAAAAATCAAAAGAATTATGTGGTAAGCTAGAGATTATGAGAAAGTAAGTGAAAAAGATGAAGAATGTCATATACCAAAAGCCGAAGCAAAAACCAACAATAACAGTAGTGGAAAGGGCAATTGCAGCAAGCTCAAGGTTACCCAGATGACCAGCAAACGCTTGGGTAATAATGAACATTGAATAAGAAGCTATGCGGCTAAAGATAGTTGGACCAACAATATGCCATAACTTCTTTGATTCAATCCAAACTCTACTCAGTAAATCGTCCGTATTTCATTATGATGAAGTAGTTGCAGTGTTTGCTTGCCCTGGCGCAAGTTGTGCAAGGCTCTGACAGGCCGGCGTAAAAACTATGTTATATTTTTGGGAGATATTCTCCAGTCGACCCGGTACTTGCTACTGGAAAAGACTTTGGATTTGGATTTGGAAGTAGTTGCAGTGTAGTCACTGGTGATGAATATTCTTCTAGTAACGGAACGTTCATCGGTTTCTTCCCACCTCCACTTTCGCAGTCTTTCATTTTTCTTGATTATCACTCACCAATTTGCTATTTGCTACTCTGATCTGTTCTACACATTTTGGTTAGTGCACTATTTTTCCTATGATTTCCATCACTGTTGAAGTTAAGTAGTACTCTAGAAGTACTTAGCACAATTACACCCATTTGTTATGGTAGTTGTTGCTGTCCCCATGAGTTTCTTTACGGTTGTCTTTCTGACATCTCAACAACTTATAAACCTGGCCTTTTCTAAGAACAATGTTTTGGGGACTAGCCCAAAACAGTGGGGGACTACTTTGTTATTCAAATGTCCACCCAAAATTTTAAGGGGTGTCCTAAAAGATTAGGGAAGCCTAATCTGCCCTTATCCTAATTAAGGTTATAACTAATCCTAATAACCCACTAATTTAACCACTACCCACTAATCTAACCCCTAAATTAAAGCCAAAAATCAGTTTTAAAACACATTTTTTTTATTCTCCTCTTCTTCTTCTTCTTCTTCTTCTTCTCCTCTTCTTCTTCTTCTTCTCCTCTTCTTCGTATACATCGTCGATTTGAAAAAATTCATCGTCGATTAATCAAATTTATAAAACAATGCGTTCTAAGCAGACACCAAGAATTCCCGAATTGAGTCCGGGTCTGGCTAGCATAGCGAATCTCCCAAATCAATTTGAAGTTGATAAACAACTTCAACCAAAGTTGGGAGACGAATTGAAGCATCCAACATCAACCAAGGAGTCTGATTCCATCAAAATGAAAATCCGCAGGTAATTTCCTTCATACCCATTCCTTTGAATCGTTTTTTGTTGAAGAAATCATCAAAAACCATTGAAAATGGTAGTTACAGTATAGATTTCGGCTAGGAGAAAATTTGAAAACCCTAGAATTTCGTAACCAAACTTTGAATATGAAGAACAGTTCGGCGAATTAGTAATTTTAAGGTAACCGAACTATGAAGTTCGGTAAGGTCGCAAAAAAAAATACGTAACCGAACTCCTTCTTTATATGAAAAAATTGAGTTCGGTTTAGTCGATAAATTTATATAGGTAACCGAACTTTCAATATGAAGAACAGTTCGGCCAATTAGTAATTTTAAGGTAACCGAACTATGAAGTTCGGTAAGCTCGCAAAAATATAACGTAACCGAACTCCTTCTGTATATGAAAAATATGAGTTCGGTTACCTCGATAAATTTATATAGGTAACCGAACTTTGATAAAATATAGTTCGGTTACCTCGCACTTTCTATGTGGTAACCGAACTTTGATCTGTCACATACAAACTTGTAGTTCGGTTACCTCGCAACTTATACCAGATAACCGAACTTTAGTCTGTTAACATTTTGTGTTTGATGTAATCCCATGTTCATCTTTATTTGATAAGACAATATTCTGTTTAGGTAATAATGTGGTTTTCATTCATTAGGAACAAAGGGAAAAAATCTAATCCCCACGTAGACGAAGATTTGAGAACTCCAACACCTCGCGGTAGGATACATCTGGATTTCCGAAACCGTGGTACCAAAAATGCAAAACATGGAGGGGGGTCATTACAGGAAGCCAATCAGGAGGTGATAGAGAATACAATTGATAATGTTATTGAAGAAGAGAATGATGATGAAGAAGAGCAAGGAAATGAAGACCAAGGAAATGAAGAGGTTGAACAACAAATAGAACATGTTGAGAATGTAGAGGAAGAAGAACAAGGACAGGGCAAAGAAGGAGAAGGATAAGAGGAAGAGAAGGATGATGAAGAAGAGGGAGAGGAAGAATAGGAGGGAAGGGATGAAGAGGAGGAAGAGGAAGAAGAGGAGGAAGAGCAAGAAGAGAAAGAAATTGTTCCTGTTAAAGAGAAAAAGAAGCCGAAGCCGCCTTGTGATAGATACTCACACATTCCCCCTGATAATTTGTGTTTGCCACCAGTGAACCCAACTTATGGTACTCCAAATGATGGAGGGGCCACATTGTTTGGCTACAAACACTCATGGGCTGCGAAGATCTATGCGACAAAGGTATTCTTTAAGTTCGTTTTTACCTAACAAAATGTTTTTTTTTGGGACATGTTTTGTCAAGTATTAATAGTTTTATGTTTTTTTCGTAGGATCATAATGATGCAGTACGTCTTATTCGGCGTCAAAAGGCGTCCAAATGGGATCTATCTTTGGAGTGTGATGATTTTCAAGCAAAGGTGAAACAGTGTGTGTTATGGAGAGCTATAGAGGATGCACATGCGGATTTTGACGTTGTTGCCGTATCCGCATTTCTCGAGAGGTACTATCCCGAGACATATACAATTCATCTTCCATTTGGCGAGATGGGAATTACTCCCGACGATTGCTCGAGAATAACCGGCTTACCAGTGGAAGGTAAATGTCTTCGAGAAGGCTACAACCCCTCGATGCATTATGAAGCTCTTGAAGAATTGGCTCTAAAATGTCTAGGATGGGATGCAAGAAAGGCTCAATGTGAGTTTAGACGTTCTGTGAGGTCCCCTAAACGTGGCGATGAGTATAATCCAAGAGAGACAAATGGAGCCTTTAAGAAGAGGTTGAAGAAATTCAAGTTGGTAAAGTTGAAGGAAGCATTTGGAGGGACAAGAAAGAAGGTGGAGAAAGGAAAGTTGGTGATGGACCAGGAGACCCTTAGGCATCATGTCACCTCTTATTGGTTATATCAGCTAGGAACCGTCATTTTCCCAGACACTTCTGGAAATAGGGTGGATGCACATTATCTACAGCTTTTGGAGAATCTCGATGAGATTAACAAATACTCTTGGGCCACTGGGGTGCTTGCTTTTGTTCTAGGAGAGATGAGCAAAGGGTCGAGGATTAAGACAAATCAAATTGGAGGTTACTTAACTCTTATTCAGGTGACCTTTTACATTGTTAGTTAGCAAATTATTCGCCTAAATTTTATGCTTCCAAATCAATTTTCATGTATATGGATTAATATTTTTGTATTTTCGCATAGGTTTGGATTTATGACCACTTCCCTTCATTTGGATTGGCTAGGGAAAAGACAGTTTATCCCTATGACGAACCTACAGCGGGAAAATGGTTGTTTTTGGACGCACAAAAGAAGTCTAAAGAAGAGCAGTTGACTTCGTTGAGGGAGAAATTGGATAAACTTACGGTGAACGATGTGGTATTTCACCCATACGCCGTACCCGATGATGTCTCTGTAGATGAAGAAGATCTGAATGGTT
The DNA here is from genome assembly GCA_023531105.1 of Papaver atlanticum. Lineage (NCBI taxonomy): Eukaryota > Viridiplantae > Streptophyta > Magnoliopsida > Ranunculales > Papaveraceae > Papaver > Papaver atlanticum. The sequence goes on from JAJJMB010015736.1 coordinate 424,362, forward strand.
TCTCTACCGTCACGGCTTACTATGGACCAATTTGGTATCCTAATGGATACGCAATATATAATCCAAGGAGAATACTAAGACAAATTCGTTGTGTCCAAATGGATCCCGACGTGGAGAATGAAAATTTCAATTTGGTGGTTCAAGGAACAAAGAACACCGAGAAATATTTTGTTCCAAAACATGAACCAACTCCTACGGTAGGACATTGGAATGCACTTCGTAACTACTACTTACCTTTAGGTGATTGTGTACCTTGTGGTGGAGATGTAAATGCATGTGATGAAGATTATACGGTGTTTTATCAAGAAATTAGTCATCCTTTTGTGATAAATAGAGAACAACAAGCTAAGACTGATAAGGCGAAGGGGAAGGCAAAGGAGAGGGAGGCTAAGAGAGCTCAGAAGGAGATGCCTATTTGTGGAGAAGAAGCAAAAATGTTATGGGATAATGTGGTAAGAAAATGTCTTCTCTTATACTTCCTTGTTGTTTTAAAGTATTGAAAATATATTTACTTATGCTTAAAATTGGAATCAGGTGAAGAAGGGTACGAAATTATTGAAGAAATTGATGGCTAAAATCCGCAGTGGAGAGCCGATGTCGACTAAGGAACAAACCTACTACTACGACGAGTGGGAGGGTATTATAACTAAAAGAATGATGGAGCCAAGTAGGTCTAAGCAATTGAAGAGGGGTCGACAACAAGGAGAATGTTCAAGTCGTGCCATGGAGGAAACCGGATGAGTAGATGAAACCCCAAGTGATGAGGAAGTTCAACCTAAAACTCGTGGTAAACAAGGAAGTGGTAAAAGGGTTCGTCATGGTGGTCGTTAGTGATTTCGTATGGTTTTAGTTTCAAAAAACTTCTTAGTTATGGATTTCGTATGGTTTAATTTCGTATGTTTGTGTGTTTTAAATAATTAGTTAAGGATTTCGTAGTTTGGTATGTATAACAACTTTTATATTTGTTTTAGAACCTTATTTTTGTTTTTAATTTAAATTGGGTTTGTGTTTTCAATTTTATATGGAAGAAATTTTGAATACAAGATTTTTTTCGGCAACCTGAAATTTAAACACAGGTTAGTTCGGTAACCTGTAACTAATTAATGGTCACCGAACTGAATTTTCGGCGAACAGCTAAATACTACAAGGTTGCCGAAGACAGAGTTCGGTTACCTCGCAAAATTTAAACTGGTTGCCGAAATCTCCCCTGAGGCTTCAGGTAAAAAGTTCGGTTATCTAAATTTCTAGCTTGTAACCGAACTTTCTAGTTCGGTTAGGAAAGTATTATATCAATGGTAGCCGAAACTTTCTCTGAAGACTCATATAAAACATGAGTTCGGCAAACTGTATTTTTTCACCAGGTAACCGAACTTTAGTTCGGTTACCTGCACAAAAATACAGGTTGCCGAACTATTATCTGTCAACTCAATAGAATACTAGCATTAACTCGATAATGAATACCACACTTCAAAAAAACATAGTATTACATTGATAAGCATACTTAGTTCCATTACATGTGTCATTTAATCATCATCAAGTGAAATTCGACCTTCATGTACAATTTCGTCAGATTTCGACAAAGCTTTCCACATCTCCATGTTATGCTCATACATAATACACCAACCCAATATTATATTGTAGTTAAAGGCAGGCCAAAAAAAGTTTCCGGATATTGGAGGCAGTGGACAATCGGGTTTTAAACGAAGGCCTATAAAGTGGTTGTTGTTAGTCAATGCCATCACACATCTCCTTCGTTTGAGTTGCTCGACACATACGGTTGTTTTCGGGGTGAAGGTGAAACTAGCATACTTTGAGAAATAATGAACCACACAATTAAAAGCCTCGGCGATTAAGTGTCCACATATCGGTATGCTCATCCAATAATCCCTTGTGATCGGATGGCCCCCATGAAGACGACGTTGATACTTAACAAATTGCTCATTGAGACTACCCACCCCATCGCACAACATTGTCTTGTAAAATGCCGGATTCTCCTTTAGTTTGGACAACAACCTTTGCCTTATATGAGTGATTGCACATCCATTATTTAGCTTTGCACCTTCGATGAAAGGCCCAAGTTGCTGATTGACAACATGAAAACCACAATTACCATCCGGAGGAACGTCGTCGGTGGATATAACGTATTCTCTAATGTATAGAGGTAGATCATTCAAATAGTCTTTATTTGGAGCATCAAGCTTCACGTCTAGGGAAGATGGTTGAATAGGGCAAATTGGAGACTTAAGCTTCACGTCGCCGGAAGATGGTTGGCTTGGTTGAGATGGACACATCGTACCTTTTTTCTTCAAATCTCGCTCACTTGTTTCGCCTTTCTCCTCAATACTCCTACCCCTTTTCTTGGTTTGCTCCAAGTACATTTCCGCGGTATACTCATGGGCCGATGGATCTCTAGTAAATGGGGTTTGCTCACTTTTCTTCTTACGTAACACCTTTGCATATTCTCTTAGTTGTTTTTTAGTTTCTTTTTTGCTTGTCCTACCTTTGCGTTTGCCTTTTGACGGTTCATAAACATTCTCCGAAGTTTGTGGATATATGATTTTCCTCATGTCATCCCAAAATATTTGTTTTTGGAGCTTGTTCATGCCACGATACATCTCTAGTACGGTTCTACCCATGTCGTTATCACCAAACTCCTCTCCGGCTTCTTCTCCCTTTGGAGGAGGGATGAAACTTAGATGCTTCCAATATGGATCAATGTCGCTTAAAGGGATTACGCCATGCTCGTAGTTGATTATCATATGGCGACAAGGGAGTCCCATAGACTTCTTCATGTTACATACACACACCTCATCCCTCTTGGTTTCCCACTTATCAATCAACTCGACTTCTATGATCAACAACTTCATACATTGGCGAGATACGTTGTAATGGATTCCCTTGAACAATGGGTGGTCGGCGTATTTTCCGGTCATTTTGAATATACGGCTTTTTTGGAATTTCTCTTTAATTTTATCAATGTCGCGCTTGAAGTAATTTTCCATAGCATTCCACACGGTTACGAAATTATCAACACATCCAAAGAGATTCTTCTTCAACCGATGGTGAGCCGACTCTACTAAACTTGTCGCTTGATTTCCCAAGTGTTTATATTGGTTGGTATAGGCATTAACGAACCTCTCTTTGTGTGGTTCCAACCATTGGCGAAGAACATACGTTACAACACCGGGATAATCGGGAGTATCCCAATGGGCGATAAACTCCGTAAGATTTAGATGATACTCTTCCTCGGTAAGAGACCAACACAATGATTCCCATTCACTGTTGAAAGCAACCCATTTAGCGTAATTTAGAGCGTATTGTTTTTCAACTTCCTCATTTGCATCCGCTCGTTCATGTTCCGGTAGCATCTTAATCTCTTCATATCCTTTTTTCTTGGGTGGACAAATTATTGGCTTGCACCTATTTATCAAATTACACCATATATGGAATGTACAAAGCATATTGTGTGCTAATGGAAACACTACCTCTATTGCATTCATCAATGCGACTTCATTGTCGGTCACTATAACCCCGGGAATATCATCACCTCGGAAGATTGCCTTAACTTGTTGTAGTGCCCAAATGTAACTAGGTTCTTGCTCGTCTCTTAAAAAACAAAATGCCACGGTAAACGGTGACTGCGTCGAAGTACGCCCAACAATATTCAACAATGGCATCTCGTACTTGTTCGTCTTATAAGTACAATCCATTATGAGAACTTCATGAAAGCATTGAGCCAATTGAACACTCGTTGGATGCGCAATGAAGAGTTGTGTTATCTCTCCGTCCGAATCCACATCCTTTTGAACCGCGTAGTCTTTCTCTTTGGCCAAAAAAACAATTGTTGCATCACTTGTCTATCTCTCCATTCCTTCTTTCTAATTGTCACTATTGCATTATAAATGGTGGACAAATATGAGTGGTTATCCTTGTTATCCTCCTTTAGTATTTGGAGCATTTGAATCGGTGAATGATCCATTTTCCTCATTTTAGCTACCTTGTCCATCTCTTCAGGAGTTAGCTTGGCCGCCATGAAATTTCCTTCAAGATGCTCCGGACGAGGGTGGTTATGACAACCTTCCATAACCTTGTAGAGAACCCATCCACCCAATTCTTTGTTGTAATTAAATGCAAGCTTGAATGGGCATTTAATCTTCTTTGAGAAAGTTTTGTTCTTCCTATTTGTCTTTCCTTTATAAACATAACCCTTCCTCTTGTGGCTTTTATCGGGATCACCGCTTCTCTCACAAACCATTTCAAAGCGGGTTTTGCTCTCTCTCCCATTCAATACTAATACGCACATGTCTTTTAGTGCATGTTGTCTAGCCCAACTCTTTGCCTCTAAAGGACTTTTGAATACCAAGTCATTCATGTAGTGATGTGACGTGTCATCGTACAAAATATCAACAGGGGTAGGTTGATTTTCCATTGGTTCTATTGGATCAGATGCAACCTACGAGTAATAGCACAACGTCAATACCAACTAAAAATAAGAAATACTTATATTTTCGGCAATGTAAACATAATATGCGATCCTGCCGAACAAAAAGTTCGGTTATGAAATTTTTTTTGCGATCTTGCCGAACTTGTTCTTTGGAAATTTCAAAACTATAGTTCGGCAACATAATTAATACAATCGACTAAACCGAACTATAGAGTTCGGTTATCTAATCAATGAAGGTGATTTGCGAGCTTGCCGAACATAAAGTTCGGTAACAAAAGGAATAAACTCGACTGAACCGAACCATTAACTGTATACTCTATAAAATTAGTTCGGCAACATTTTCTGGAAAAAGATAACCGAACTCTCAAAAACCTCTATTAAAACAGAGTTCGGTTACCTGCGTATGCTGAAATGAGTAACCGAACTGCACATACAGGAGAGTTCGGCTAACTTTTTGGCAGAATTGCTAACCGAACTACTATCACCTAGCCGAAATTTCTTCCTGAAATTTTCGATTTGGCCTATTTTTTCCACAATTCAAACTACATTAACTAAATTTGAGACATACCTGAGTAACCATAACTTCATATTCTGGTTGTGGCTGATAAAATTCATCATTTGGGTCGTTAGCTTGAGTTTGGGGAAAAAAGCATTCATCATCTAAGAAATAACTCATACCCGGATCGTTAGAAGTATTGACAAATAGTTTAGGAGATGAAGGAGGTTCTGATTCTGAGGAGGAGGTATCATCACATGAATCACTCATATCATATTTACTAAACTCAAAATAATTTTTTTTGGGTTCTTCCCTATTTTTCTTCATCTTTTCTTCTTCTTCTTCTCCTTCTTCTTCATCTCATTCTAACAAAACTATCCTATTAATAACTCACTAATCACTAACTAATCACTAATTAATCATTACACTAACACTAACTAATCTAACTAATTTAATTACCAAGGGTAAATTTGGTATTAAAAAAAATATTAGATAAGGGGTGACCCAAAATTACTTCAAATATCCACCTCCAAATTGGAAGAGTAGTCCCCCACTGTTTTGGGCTAGTCCCCAAAACATCGTTCTTTTCTAAGCCATTATGAATTATAACCTGGGGTCCATAATACCTATCACATGTCTGTTTCAACATAATCTCAGTCTAAGGCTTAGTCCTATGGGTGAAGGAGAGAGAAATACTGGGTTGATGCACTCGAAGAGGACAGTGAACGAGGACCAGTGAAGCAGCTAAATCATTTTACAACTAGCACCAACAACAGTTGTACTCGGGGAAAGTATCATAATTATCAAACCAAAAGAACAATCCTACAGTAATGGGCTTCACCGATTATCTTTCATTGACAGCTTTCTCATTTCGTAGCTCAACAACAGCTATGCGTTTTACTAAAAGAGCCTAAAAACAAAGTACTTTTTATAATAAATATGGAGCTAAACTTGAATCGAATATACTGGCGGATTAACCGGGAAAACCCGGTTGCACAGCAGACAATGTGTGTGCATATCCATCAAGAAAAAGGATGAAGAACAGAAGAGAAAATGAGAAATCCCTTCCCCAGAAACATATATAGAAAAGAAAAGGAACAAATGGGAATGAAATAACTGCCAAATACCTATAGAATGGCAAAAGTACTGATATCCAAATTAACAAGGCCGAACATTAACTGAAATATAGTGCAAATCAAACAAATCCGGCATTTAGTAACTTCTCCATCTGTAAGCTATAGGTAGGCAGATGATCATCCAAAGATATCAGGATGCAATGAAGTTCCTGAGCGAGATCTTGGACTCCCATCCATAAACACTAATATTGCTTCCAAGTGAAACAGCATATACATGTTCAGCAATCAAAAAAATATAATCTCAAACTAAGAAGTAAAAATTGTACACACAGAAGAATTTTCAAGAACTACTTAAGCTTGCAGATGCTATGCTTAAAATCGGATTAAACAGAAATGCACCATAGATAGAGAATAAATAAGGTTTGGCAGCAGAAGCCTGCCGTACAGAATTCCAATGCACCAGTTCTGCAGCATAAGCCTGCCGATAAGATAGCTTACAATTATAAAACAAAGTAGATAACTCTCTTAACGGCTAGCCTTTAATTGATAGTTTTACAAAAGAAGCCAGTAAGTGCCAAGTTTTATGACCAACACTCAAGTCTCGAATCACCATTTTCCCACATCCACTTCACAGTAGCTCCTTAACTTTACACAATAAGCAATTATGAATTAATGTGCAGAATCAAAATTACCAACTGCAAGCAAATCTTTCAGAATCTCGTGAGCAAATGTGGGTGAATAACTAGTTAGTGTTGACAAGGACAAACTGATTGCTGCCTAGCACACAAGGTTAAAATTTTCCTCTCAATCAAGTTCTGAACTGAAGTCATATAAAGGTCCGTAACTGATCATTGTCTACAATTGTAACTATTGCCTAGTAGAATCACCAAATCAACTTCCAAAATTTGACCACTTCCACTAAAACATAAGCTACATCAATTACGATAAATACCAAATCCCTTCATCAACAGAATCCATCAAATCCTCAAAATGACTACAGTAGCAAAGGAACTAACCACATTATAGACAGAGATAAAAATACAATCTGACTAATAAATGTAGATAGATGAAAATGAGTTACTAACAGAGACAGATAACCAAAGTTCAGAACTCAGAAAACCAAATCAAATTAGCTCTAGTTCGAGATTTCAGAGGTACAACGTTAAAATGAAAATTTTGGCTTGTTTGCAATCAAACACAAAGTCGGTTGATGATACCAGTCATAATTGTTATAAAACCATGAGTAAACCGTTGTTGATAACCAAATACAAAACATCTATAGGATTACTTAACAAAAACAGGTTACTAAAAACTGAAAATTTAACAAGTAACTTGAAACTATCAATAAAAGAAGTGCAATAGTTTGAAGTTTCAAGAACTCGCCAGAATCAACTGCTGCAGGATGGCATTGGAACGAACAACGCTCACTTAAAACTTCCTCCTTCTCTTGTTTCCTGAAGAATCACCTTTATTGAATCCACCAAAATCATTTGTAGAATCAGCAGTATTTTGTTTCTTCATCCCTTTCTTCCCTCCAAACCCAAACTTCGAATCCCTGCGCTCCTTGCTGCTTTTCTTTTTATTATCGCCACCTTTCTTTCCCTTAAAGTTGCCTTTGTTTCCCAACCCACCTGACCTATCTCCTGGACGAACCCCAGGTCTCTTCTTTTTATTTCTGTCAAATGTTTTCCCATCTTCAAATGAAAGACCCATATCTTCATCATCGCCTCCCTTCTCAAATCCACTTTGTTGCCTTTGTTTTCGCCACTTCTTAACCTTTTCAAAATCGTCCTTCTTTGTCTTGGCTCTCTCTTTAAGCTTTTCTGCCTGTACTTCTTTCGATATTTTCTTAGCATCTCTAGCTTTTCTTCTCTCATCAGCTTCCTCAATCCGTTTCTTCTCCTCCAAGAGCCGACCCTTCACCTTCACCATGTGGGAATCTGTTTTGACCATCTCTGCATAATAATCAGCAGGCCTGAGGAATGGAAGATTTCTCTTTTGAAGCTTCTCAAAGGCTTGTCTTGTTCCCTCCAATGCCTGGTTATAGAAAGATAATTCACGTGCTAAATCATCATTAACATCCACCTCCTCATCTTGATCAATATCAACTGTCAGCTTATGAATCCAATCTACATTTTCCGGCCAGCTTATATCCTCAAGCTGCTCTTGTAAACCTTCCCTGTTGAATATATAAGTTTTTGAAGGTACAGCTAATTTTATAACTCCCTCCTCATCTTCTGATTCTGATTCAGATTCTGGTTCAGATTGCTCAGGCTCAGATACTTCACTCAAGTCATCGCTAAAGTCATCTTCCTCAACTTCTTCTTTTTGTTGCTTTGAATGTTTTCTTTTCAAAGTGCCCATTTCAATCAATTAACAAGTCTACCTGCAAAGAGATTAGAACATTTTTCAACGACAAGTAAATAGATAATTGAAGAATTCAAATTAGTAGCTCTTTCCGAACACAGGGCCGGGACTATGACCTAAATTCAGAAGTTTTAAGTGCTTGATAACTAAAGACTATAACTACATCCACCCCCAATCTTGTAAAAACTGATACTTTTTATCTTAGAAAACATAAACTTGAATAGAAACCTGACATTTTCATGGCTGCTGCATATAAAACTCAACACAATCACATAAATCAGCCAGTCAAGCCCTAAGTAAAACAGTACCAGAAGATAAAAACTCAATCTTTCTTCTTCTTTTTAATCGATGGAGTTACCGAAGGAAGAGATTGAAAATAAGAAGACGAAACGGTGCAGAGAAAGAGAAGAGAATAAAACTGTAAAAGTACTAGCAGAGGCAACATTATTAGGTCATTTCGAAGTTTACCTTGTGATGTGATTCGAGATGGGAGGTCTGCAAGATTAAAACAAGAATCAAAGTTAGGAATTTGTGTATTGTCGGGAAACGATTGAAAAATAAAACTAGGGTTTTGTAAGGATTTTTACTGTGTTTACCTCAGAGATGATGAAGGAGAGACGTATAAGAGAATTAGGGTTTAAGGAGATGTTTGTTATATTCAAAAGAGAGAGATTTTTTCGTAAATATGAGTAAATTTTAAGGTTAATTATGTCTTTATAAGAAGAAAAAGGACCGGGCTTGGCCTCTTGTTTTCTCAGTTATCATTCGGCTAAAAATTGAAATTGGGGACTACCCAAAACAGCGGGGGACTACTTTGTGATAGAAATGTCTACCCTATATTTATAAGGGGTGTCCTAAAGTGTGGAAATGACTAACCTACCCTTAACCTAATTTAATTTAAAACAAACCTAATAACCACCTATATATATATAACCACCACCTCCTCCCACCACCGCCGCCCACCACCACCTCCCAGCACCTACCACCTCCAACTACTACCACCACCAACCACCACAACCTCTATGTATATAGCTTAAATTAAATTATTAACGAAGATATTCTCACAAACCCATTACTTGTCATTCATTTTTGGTTGAAGAAATGAGAAGTAATCATCAAAATGAGTTGAAAATGAAAGTTGCAGAAAGAAGTTCGGCTAGGAATTATGTGAAACAGTTTGTCGAACTAGCCGAACTCAGCTTTAATGGAGTTTCTTCTTTCATAAAAAAGTTCGGTTACCTCGCAAAAAAAAAATTCCCAGTCGAACTTTTAGTTCGGTTACGTCGCTACTTTTTTTCGTTTTTTTCCTAGCCGAATTTTTAGTTCTGTTTTGTCTCAATTTTTTTCTACTAACCGAACTTTTTTCTGAAAACCAATATATTGAGTTCGGTTACGTCGAGAAAAAAAATTCTCAGCGGAACTTTTAGTTCGGTTACGTCGCAACTTTCTTTTTCCTAGCCGAACTTTTCTCTGAAAGCAAAAACTCCATTAAAGCTGAGTTCGGCTACCCGTGTCTTCAGAACCATTAGCCGAACTACACTTGCAGATGAGTTCGGCTACCTGTTCTTCAGATGTCGTAGCCGAACTTCATTTCCATGGTCGAAATCAGTTTATAAATTTCTCATTTTTTCGAAAGTTTTTGTCAATTCAAGCAACATTAACTAAATTTGAAGTATACCTAAGTACCCAAAACCCTCATTTCGAAATCAACCATCTTAAAAACCGAACTACAAGTTTGGTGTTGACAGATCAAAGTTTTGTTACCACATAGAAACTGCGAAGTAACCGAACTATATTTTATCAAAGTTCGGTTACCTATATAAATTTATCGACTAAACCGAACTCAAATTTTTCATATAAATAAGGAGTTCGGTTACGTATTTTTTTTTGCGAGCTTACCGAACTACATAGTTCGGTTACCTAAAAAATCCTAATTGGCCGAACTGTTCTTCATATTGAAAGTTCGGTTACCAAAATCTAGGGTTTTCAAAATTTCTCCTAGCCGAAATCTCTACTGTAACGACCATTTTCAATGGTTTTTGATGATTTCTAATCGATTTCTTCAACAAAAAACGATTCAAAGGAATGGGTATGAAGGAAATTACCTGCGGATTGTCATTTTAATCGAATCGGACTTCTTGGTTGATGTTGGAGAAGAAGAAGAAGAAGATGATGAAGAAGAAGAAGAAGGAAATTAACTAATTTAATTACCAAGGGTAAATTTGGTATTAATTTTTTTTTTTGGATAAGGGGTAACCCAAAACTACTTCAAATGTCATACCAAAAATGAAGGAGTAGTCCCCCACCTATTTTGAGTAGTCCCCAAAACATCATTCTAAAAATTCAGCATAAGCTGATGCAAAAAAGGATGGTGACTCCTGCTGGCTGCTGTCCTGCAGTATGCGCGAGAGATTGGAAGTCTGTCTCGGCATGAGCTGCTGAATACCTTGCATGGCTGTTATTTTTGGTTGACGTGCGCCATGATCCTTCCTTCGCTCCTGTTTTTGCTTGATGAGTCTTCCAATACTCATCTTGCGCTCAGGCAAAGACGGTTATCGAAAACACACATATCTGAGCCTGTTTTGAAGTGCTCTGAGTTGCCAATAACACACAAGAAATACTGTGTGGTTTTAAGTTTTTGTATATCAACCATCAGGTCAGCTTCTTTTTTGTTTTTTAAAAAGAGAAGGTTAAAAATTCCATTCAAAGCAGATGCTTGAAAATGTTGTTCTGGGAGCAAAGCAACATAATAATAGATTTTGATTCTACAGTTCTATTCTCAAAACTCAAAAGTTTTGGATTTACTATTAAAAACAAGAGAATTTTTTTCATGCCAAACATTCCAATAAATTCCCCAAAGGATAACATCAGACAAGATTGTTTCACATGTTCCTTTCCTCTTTGGCTACTTTAGGAAAATATGAGAGAACACAAGCCAAGAACTAAACTAACTACATAATATACATGCTCTTTTAGCAAGAAGTTGTTCACATAAAAGTAGGAACTAATAGCTTATAACCTTGCAAAAACCATACTTCAAAATTCAGGCTGGCTTCTCGTAGGAGATTTTATCCCGGAATTCAGATATAGCGCTCCTGATCATTTCAGCGGCATGGGGTTGTACAAATAAGTGGGTGTTGTCCAGAACATGAATTATGAATTTTTGTGAAGCAGGGAGTGTAGAGTTCATGTTGACGATGAATTGTGCCATAGGTATGTCACTGCATTGAAAATAGAACAATTCAGCAACAAACTCTTCGTTACTGATAAACAGTTAATGATATGGTGCATTGCGTAAAAAAAAAATTCGTATCTCCTAGCAATGTGTAGATGGTTGATAATTGAGTAGTAAAGGCTGACAGCACATGTAAACAATCAAACTAAGCACATACAGAAGAACCATTACTGTCGAATGCAATTTACCATGTGATGAACTGTCCTTTGGTTGAATTCACCATTTTGCCAGCCAAGATTGGAGAACCTTTAAGCTGAACACATAAGAGAAAACAAAAATATAAGAGATTGCCGGCTACGTATTCTACAAGCTTATACACACATCACAGAAGTCATTAGAGAAAAACCCGCTTGTGTCTGTTGGCTGGTGTCAATAAAACAAAGACGACAACTTGTCTCTGCTTAAGAGTTCCATAGAGGGACAAAGAAAGAAGTTTTGAATCTCAAACATTGACACTTTCTCCACGCTTTCTGATGTTACTTGTGCATTTCCTCTTCATCTTCCGTGTTGTTTCGTAAATGGTTCACAAATATCCCATATGAGTGAAATTGAAGTAAAAGTAGAATGTCTTGTCTTGCAATTCATGTTATAATGGTATCTCGGTTTAAATTTTTTGCAGGTGACTATCGGCGAAGAAGATGTTTCATTATTACACTTAACCCCATCAACCAAATGAACCAAGAAGCAGACTGGGGTGGTGACCACCAAAATCTAAGGGAAGACGTTATAGAAACGGTACATGACAGGTGAATCATACGGCAATACCCACACCTAGGTTCAATTCCAAGGTCAATTTACTCCGTCTTAAATTGTTTACAGAATCTAAAATCATAATAACAATAAAATCTGTCTATGAATTAACAAAAGCATTGTATGCATCTCTAAGGAAATCAAACCTTTTTTAGATTATTCAAGATCTCTCCTGCTACTAATGAATACAGCTTAAGTCAGGAATTGTTTGATCAAACAAGGTAAACCGAAATTGGCAATTCAAAGGGAAACAGCAAGAATATTATTATCATTAGATACGAATTAATAACTAAGTTTATAAACAGTTCTTAGTATAACAAACCCTAGAATGGAAAAACAAAAGCAAACGAAGAATCAAACAAGATTAAATCAAAGAGAATCGAGTGAACAGTTTCAATACCTTGATTATAGAAAGAGCTCAAATCAATCAATGTTATCACTCTGAAATCTCTGAAAGATTAGTGAGATAGAGAAAAACCCTTAGGAGAAAACTTCAGTTTTATTGCTGGTGAAGGAGGAGAAATCTTTACTATTATAATGCAAATAGCTCAAATAGGTGCTTTTTACAAAAATAACCATGTGCAGAAACGAAGATCAAAAAATTATTCGAGGACAAGTTTGTCAATTACATCCTCAAGGACAAAAATGTAACTAAGGCGTTTCTCGGATAAACTTGGTTTTCAAAATTCAAATCGGAATTCATTTTTTCGTCTGCTATTCCTTCTCTCAACCTCAATATCCATTCTCTTTTTTCTCTTTCTCCAGATCTACATATCTTCACTGTCCAGATAACTTCTGATTCTCTTTAAGGTTTGGATTTTTTAGTCTACTTATTGGGTTTTTATGTGTACTTAGGGTTTGTCCTGTTCTAAACTCAATCATCCATGAATTTGCTTGAATCTGTGTGCTTTAAATTAACCAAAGATACGTTATTCCATCTAATGTGCAGTGTTTGAGGGAGACAGGGATCCGCGTCAGAAACAACATTGAAGCCGATAAGTTAAGGTAAACATTCGAAGGAAGCTTATTTGGTTAATTTTAGGTCTTGGTTTTGACTGTAAAGTGACAAATTGAGTTTCAGGTCGACTTATTTTTGTAGATGAGAAATTGTATTGGAAGTTAAGATTGAGGTGTGCTATAGGGTTAAAGAAATTCAGTTTTTTACTTTTTTCTGAAATGAACTTTTACATTTTAAGGTGTTCCGATTTAGTCGTTGGATTTATGTGGACAACCTAATTCATTTTTAGGTTTGCATATAAAAATAATACACTATAAATTAGTGTTATTTTCATCTTTTTATTTCGACATATATTGGAATCTATTCTATCTTTGAGTTGGGTGTATAAGATTTACCTGCAATTCTTACGTTGGTATACTGGGAATTGTTATGGTCAAGCATTTTGCATTATAAATTGTCACAATTGAAACACTGTGCAACAATTATTGTTAATGAGTTTACTGCAAAGATAGATGCGTCCTACTGTAACTGAGTAGTTGTCTCTATTTTGTTTGCTGTCATCAATACACACTAATATAGTTAGGAGTGATATTTAGTCAGTCTTTTATTCTCAGATTCCAGACACTACCATAGGATATAATGTTTTCTGAAGTGCAGAATAAAAGCCCTAAACATTTCATCTCTCTTGCAGACTTCCGCAGTTCCTATTTCTCTGACGATTTCATCAGAGGATGCATCGGTCCAGCAAAAGCTGACTTTTTCTTGCCATTTTTTCGGTGGTAAGTTCTCATCTTTTTGTTTCGTTATGTTTACTTTAATATCTCTGATAACAGAATTCGTAACCCATGCTTTCGGTTTCCAGTTGGCACTATTTTTCAGGTGGAATGACATGATGAGGCTTAGGTACTTTTTGGTTTTTTATCAGCCTTACTTCGGACTGATGTTGGTTGGTACTGGTGGCAGTGGTGGATAGGACTGGTAGCGGTGGAAATCCTTAGTAATTATTGTGGAGGATCTGGTTGTGGATTTTAAAACATGCAGTTGTTTTGAAAAGGTAGTGCTTGATTTTAAAATATGGATTCTGTTTCATTATTTTAATCTATGGGTTGTGAATTGATTGTCTTACGTTGTTGTGGCTCATACAATTGGCCATGTAAATAGACAGTAAGTTTGGGTTTGGCTTTTAGAATTTTAATGATTTTTTTTGATAATATAGTAATTTTTGCATGGATTTGAAGAGTCAACTCTGATTATGCGTTGAATGCTTCGAATTTGTGCTTAAATGTTTAAATTTGTAACGAGTTAACTCTGGGTATGCATTCAATTTGTGGTTAAATGTTAATTTTTGTCTGCATACTTCTAATTTTTTGTTGTAACGGCTAATAGAATATAATGTTCGATTTTGCTTTGGTTCTTAAAGAAGTCATGCATTTATATAAGAATGGAATTTACAGAATGGAATTTAGGTAGGGTTGAGGAGTTCAGGTGAGGTTACATGCCATTCTTATTTGGTACTTCATAGTCAGTTGTGTAAATGGAATTAACTTACCCAACGACGACTCTCAGCGTATACGCATAGATATGTTCGGTAATGGAGAATTTCAGCTTGCCAAGTTACTTGAATTCGATGTGTGGTATTGATATATAAACTCCATGTTAGTTTATTGTTTTGGTGCATCCTCTATGTAAAAGTAATTGCTTATTCTGATTTTTTGGTATTTTTTTATAAGTGAAAATGAAATTTGGATTCATTTCAGGTTCTGCAAACATGAGTTTAAATTCTTAGAATTGGGTTTTGGGTGTATTTTGGTATTGATGTTTAAATCATCATTTGATGATTTCAGCATTAACTACATTGCCTTGCAGACAACGGTGCAATTGCCATGGCTGAAGCTTAACAATGATATGGATCTGTGCCTTTCGCGTTAACTACGATGCTTGCAGATGGTCATGGAGAGCTAATCCGTATTTCCTACGCACACCTGTCCCGCTTGGCTTCAGGTTGTTGTCTTTTTATTTTTTTATTTTTATGTGCATTCAACTTTGTGGTATTGTATCCTGTTATCTAGCTACTATGTACTTCATGTTGACCAATTTCAGTTCACAAATGCAGGTTGGCTTAGCCAATTCGCCGACTCCCAGGTGAAACTTTAAATTTCAAAAGGGAGCTCAATGATAGGAAATCTGTAGAAACATGCTTTTTTCTCGCTGCTGTTGGTACTGATCCTTCCACCTTGAATTCAATTCACCTGATCGCTGTAAGTCAACGACATGGAAGACTTTCACCAAATTCTGCTATGAATGACTACTAAAGTATAAGCTATTGGTTGAGTTAGTGTCAGTTTGCCAAAGTAAATCATCTAGAATTAACAATTGCAGGTAAGGTGTAGCAAAGCTTAACAGCTTGGCAAAACGGGATATCCTGTTAGCCGGAGGGATGCCGGTTACTGATTTTTGTGGGTTTCTGCAAATGAATAAGAAAATGACAACTACCTGTTTCTATATTTCTTTCTGTGCTATACTTTGTTACCGTAATGTAAGAAATCGTGCTGTTCTTAATATAATCAGCGTGTTTGCGTGTCACATGATCTACTCAAACAACACGTGCAACGCAAATGCACTTTTACTAGTAAGAAAATAAGGAAAAAAGAAGAAGAGGAGATACCTCCGGGTGGGGGTATATTTTATTTAACGATGATAACACTGGGCCTTCTTATACATGCCTCAATGTTCAAGACTCGAAAAGTAGCCGTGTTTGGACTTTGGATGCCACCCCGAAATGCTTCCGCTGTCCCAAAAAGTTATAAGTAAAAAACCAAGCACAATTTGTGTTTTTGGATTTCAAGACTATTTTGCTTAACAAATTGTTTTTGTTTTTGTTTTTAGAAATCATTCTGAAATTGTATCAGACTAATTTCTGGTTTTAGACTTCCAGAAGTTATATATACTTTTAAAAGCTTTTTTTTTGACTTCGAGATGCTAAAAAGTCAATAGTTAGAGAGATCAAAAATTGAAACTGACTTCTACTCGTGGAAAACACCCTCTAACCACTTGAAATTGCTTTTCGACTGCTATAAGCAAAAGTCTGAGGGGGGGAAAAACTGTAAGAAAAATTAGAATATTTGGGACCCAATAATCTGAGGCTCTAGGCAACAGCCTAGCTGGCCTAGTCCATAAGACGGCTCCGACAGGGATAAATGACTTCAAAAGCATTACCTACTTTTACTTCTAGTAAACTGCAAGAGCTTCAGTTTTCTTCTCCTTTCTTTCTTTTCTTGGATCCACTCAGAGATTTTTTAAGTTTCAAATACTCCTTTTGTGAAGCTTCAGACCTCATGAGGGGGAAACATTGGCAGCTACAGCATTCTCAACCACTTTTTTATTTGGTTTCCCAACTTCATTCTCATTCTCTGAGTTCTTCCTGAACAAATCGAATACACCCTTTGAACCAGCTAAATTTCCACCTTCACACTCTGACTTAGACACTTGGGAACTACTGGCTTCATTGACCTTGTCTTTCTGGTTTCCATCCTTTGAAATTTCATTAAATTTCAAACCCTGGCCAAAAAAATCACTTGCTGGTTTAAAATCACTGGAGCTTGCAGTGCCTAAATTGTTTGCTTCTTGTGTTTTTTCTGGAGTAGAAGCAATGTTCTGGAAAATGTGGGTGAGACTGAATGTACTGTTGCTTGTCTCACCAATTAAATTTTTCCATGAAGACTTTTGTGTCCATGATGGACCTCTTGATTGATTAATAACTGTTTTTGTCTCAGTAGGCTTGGGGTTTTCAAGGGGCTCTAAATCTTCTGAATTTTTTTTCCAGGGGAACCTCAGTGGTGGCACTTGCTATAGTGAAGTCGTCTTGTGTGATCACTTTCTTTTGAAGTGGCAAATCATCTGCCATATCCACTGAAGATTTTCTTAGAGATTGCTGAATGTCTGTCTCTGGGTCAGTAGGTTTGGCTTCTCCATGCTCCTCTAAATCTTCTGACATGATTTGGGAGGGTATAATTGCAGGATGCTCCGTAGTGAGATTTTCTTGTGTATCTATCCCAAGCTCCAAGTCTTTTGAAACCTTCTCTGTAGAATTAGTCTTTGGCTTCTTCACTTTGTTTTTTCTTCGGCTGCTAGTTGGGTTTTCAGCATCCAAATGGTTGGATATATAGGTGACAAATTGTTGGTGGTAGTCTCTGGTAAAATGTGTGAAATGCTAAATGCCATGTCAGAAGTCTCACCGACCATTTTTTTCCATGGAGATTTTTGTGTCCATGAGAAACCTTTTGCCAATGGCTGGATGTTTGATTTCTGTTCAGGAGTTGAATGTTTTGCTGCTTTCGCAACACCCTTTGCTTCAGTTTCGCTCCTTTTCTTTTTGGATATAGTGGGTGAGAATACATCTTGGTTTGACTCCTCTCCAAGAGCTAAACGGGCCTTCTTATTAGCAGTGTGATCCGGCGAATCAAAAGGTTTAGTATTATTCCTTTTCTGAACTATGGGTTTCTTTGACGTTGGCGCATCAACAGATAACTGGCGCTTTCTGAAGTTTGATTCCTGGAATTCAAAATACAGTGTAACAGAAAGAATTTTATACTTGTTACCGATAGCATACCTCAATAAATTAAGTGCACAAAACATATCAATGACATACCTTATTAGTTGAAATTGTTCTACGACCCTGACTCCCCATCAATGGTAATCTAACATTTTCACCGTTAACCATGTTGATCACAAGGTCATCTGCACCTCCCTCTTCACCATCCACTTCATTATCACCATGTTGAAGATTATCATTTGGTTGGGTGGACTCATCAGCTTCTTTAATAATTTCTGTTCCACGAGATGCAACTCCTGAACTATTTTCCCTCCTCAAAATTTTGTCAAACACGGATCTCATCATATCTAACTCTTCTTCATCTGCTAAACCAGAGTCTGTTTCCATTTCAAGCGCATTAACATGTTCCTTCTTCGTAGTTTCAACAGGACGACAATGCTCCTCACAGTCGCAAAAATGGATTGGGAGTGGTGGAACCTCAATACGTTGGAAACTGTACTTATGCTTGCCTGATCCACGAAAAGGCAATGGCTTGACCTTCATAGATGGTTAACGTTTTTGATAATGCATACATTGCTTCACATCATTTTAATTTTGGGAGTAAAGAAATTGAAATGTGTGTGTATACAAATATATGGAAGAACTCAGAAGGAGCATATACGATAGTTAGTACCTTCCTGAACCGAGGAATGTAGAGTTGCATCGCCTCTTGCGTCAATGATTTTAACTTTTCTGATTGCTCGATTTTTTTCTCAACAACAGGCTCTTCTTCCTTGACCTTGAGTGCTTCATTTGTAATTTGTGCCTCTTCATCCCACTCTCGTTTCAAACGAACAAGATAATGCTCTTTAGCTTTCTCAAGCTTCAAACGCCCTCCTTTCCAGACACAGCCATTATACTGCATGATTATGTGATATAATAATATGCCATTAACCATTAACACCTCCCAAGCATATGCTACAGAATTTTAAGGTAGCTTTGAATGTGTTTGTTTTTCTATCATGAATAAAAACGCAGCAATAAAATTGATTTGAAACTTTCCCAGATCATGAATGAGCTAAAACTAGACAAATAAAGGAATTGTCCATCCTGCATTCTTTTCCCAAGAATATCTACCCAAACTTTAGCACCAGTGGCCCTTCTTACAAACGACTTATATTCCTATTAGCAGGATCAACCATTCCCAGACATTATTAGTAATTCCCAATAGGATATGTAGAGCACCTCTTGTTGGACCTCACACGTAGTACACCACGCAATGCACAAGCCTAAAGGCGCTAGAGGAAAGGGTTAAGAAAATCAAAGCAAATCAAATATCAACTATCCATGTTAAATGAGAAAGCAAAGTTGAAGTCTCTAAAAGTGAAATTGGACGAAAGCAAGTCTCTGCAGAAACTATGGATTGGTGTAGTCAACTGGTTTTGCAACAAAATCGATAGAGTCCTACTGGTTTGGGATCGTATAAGAATGAGCCTCTCTCACTATTTCTGAAGAGACAAATGTTGAGGATTTGAGAAAGTAAGGCTTTGCACATGACTTGTTAGACTCCCAAATTTATGGATAAATTAATTGGCCCTGAAATTGTTCTACAAGTCCACAACTCAAAACTTCAACAAAATACGAAAAACTAACTTTCAGATGAAAATAACAGTGAATTTAATATTCCTCAGCTTTTCAAATGTGAATCACCTGAGTTTAACTAATTAGATGTCATTAACAAGGAATTGAAATGTACACCAGATTTTGAGATCACAGCATAGGTTGCATTTTTAACACCAAATACCCCTAAACAATATTTTGCTAATTAGGTTACACAGTGAGAAAATTCTGGGATAAAATGAGTGTAAAGATGCAATTATTCTAATGCAGTATTTACTTATAAGACTGTAGTAAACATAAATCGGATACCGACCATGAAAGAGACAACCCCATATGCTTCACTGAATATGTCTGAAAGATTACTAGCAACATATCATACAGTTCAAGGTGAAAATGCACATTTTTACAAAAAATCAAAGGATTTGCCAAATGAGCACTATAAAGTCAAAATTTTGTATGTGGGTCTTGGGTAGACTATGTGGCTTTGGTAACAGATCATGTGAGGAAATAAAACTTCATAAAGCATGACAATTCATAGAGAAACTCCAAGAAATACATGAGTACAAATTAACACATCCCTACATCAAAATTTTCCTTTTTACTTCATTTAAACAGACAAAGTTTTATGGATAAGTTCAGGTGTAAGTTACAAGGCAATCAACTTCCAACAATTCTCATCGAGTATGAACTTACAGATTGTCATGCAAACAACTCAAACTAAGATCAGTATGGAGTCTTTAGACATTCTTTCATATGTCTCTGCTTGATGAGAAGCCCAAAATATTTCCAGCCAAAACTTTAGTGTACAAAGCCAGTGGATTTACTAAGTCAATTCACGAACTTGACAGAAAGGGTTTAGATACACAATCTTCGAGTCCAGAACTCCTACTATTCACTCTAAAGCAAATTAAGCTTCAAATTTACAAATTACAGACATCAATTTAAGTTAAAAAATTAATTGCAAGAAAGGAAAAAAAAAAGAGTCCATTACAATCTTATATGCCATCATATTGATTCTCTTATTTCATCATTAACCAAATAACATGGTGAAATAAACTGAGTAAAGCAACTCCATAAACATGAACAGCTTAGAAAACAACATCAGTTGTAGTCAGTTATACAAAAGTTAATTGCAAAAGTTTTTCCATTTTTGTTATAAGCTCTTATTTTCCTTCTACTTTCAGTAAATTTACAGATTATAGACATCAATTCAGGTTAAAAAATTTATTGCAAGAGAAAAACAAATTCCAGTTCTGGATGGAAAACCGTCAATGTATGTGCACAAGTGTGTTGAGAACTTCTTACTTTCCCTTTATTGTGTTGAGATTTTAAGTATTTATTCATTATATTATCATATATTTTGCGAGGCAGCGACTCGATAACGCTTATTAGCAGCTTTACGCTATGCTAAGAGAGCGTTTCGCTTTTTGAAACATTGCTTAAATGCCATCAAATTGACTAGCAACGCCATAAACATGAACATGTTAAATGACTGAGATTAGAACTGAATTGGAAAACAATATCAGTTGTACTAAGTTACACTATGTCAAGCCAATAACTTCAATTCAGTTTATTTTCAGACTTCATCACTAAATAAAGGTTTCTTAACTTTTCATATGTACTCCATCTTATCAATCTAAGGAAAATGTATTTTCTTAATTGCAAAAGTTACTCCATTTATGTTATAAGTTTTTCTTTTTCTCTAATTTCGTGTGAATACGATAAGACAGGCCCAACACCAAGCTCGGTGAGAAATACAAATACAAGAGCATAATAATAATATAACGGGTACAACAGAGCCAGCCACACAGACAGTTCTTTATCTCTATTTTTTCTGTTTTTTTTTTTAATTCCTGAACTATGTTCTTCATTTGTGTGTACCTTCTAAAAATTAAACTACGAGACATAGTTCTGGTGATGAGCGGCGGAGTATCAAGCGATTTCTCGATTAGGATAGGGCTACACCAGGGATCAGCCTTAAGCCCATTTATTTTCGATTTAGTGCTAGATCAAGTTACAAGAGACATTCAAGGTGAGATCCCTTGGTGCATGCTATTTGCAGACGATGTGGCGCTTATAGGCGAATCAAAGAAAGATGTACAGGAAAAACTTGAATTGTGGCGCCACACCCTATAATCGAAGGGCTTCAAACTTAGTAGAACCAAAACCGAGTATTTGAAGTGCGATCTAAGCGACTCCGGGATAGTTGAAGGGGACATTTTGCTGGATGGACAACCTTTACCTAGGAAAGAATCCTTTCGCTACCTGGGATCGTGGCTCCAAAGTGATGGGGGAATCGAGGAGGATATTCGACATCGAACTCAATCTGGCTGGGGGAAATGGCGTCTGGCTTCTGGCGTCCTCTGTGACCGCAAAGTTCCACTAAAGCTTAAAGGTAAGTTTTACAAAACAGCGATCAGGCCTACCATGATATATGGTGCGGAATGTTGGGCGACGAACAATCGGGACACTTTGAAGCTCAAGAGTACCGAGATGCGGATGCTGAGGTGGGCATGCGGTCATACGAGGCATGACCGTATCAGGAATGAGTACATAAGCAAGAAACTTATGGTAGCGCCAATCAAGGAGATGCTCGCCCAGCATCGGCTGTGTTGGTTTGGGCATCTCCAGCGAAGACCGCATGATGCTCCAGTGCGAGTAGGTTGCATTAGGCGCGCGGACGGAAGGATGTAGCGTAGAGGCCGACCGAAGCTAACTTGGGATGAGTGCGTAAAGAAGGACATGTGCAATCGAAATCTCTCAACAGAGCAGGCGTTGGACAGACAGACATGGAGGGCGGCGATACGCGTGGAAGAGGTAGGTTTCAGGTACGAAGACTAACAAACCCCTTTTCTATATTCTTCGTCAATTTCTTTGCCACCCAATCAGCGAACACGTAAAGACAACCCTGCAGATTGTGAAGGGGGGAAACCCCTGTAGCGCTGCAGTTGGCAGGATTGTGAAGGGGAAATACCCCGTAGCTTCTGCAACAGGGACATGGTGTAAGCATATCCGCATTAATGGTCAAGAATTCGTAATCCCATAAAACGGTGATTACTTACAATCTGGTCCATAAACAATCGCGGCGCGGGTAGCGTCAAGTATTTTGCTTGCCGTAGTGCAAGTTGTGCAAGGCTTGACAAGCCGGCGTAAAAACTATGTTATATTTTTTGGAGATATTCTCTAGTCGATCCGGTACTTGCTACTGGAAAAGACTTTGGATTTGGATTTGGATTTGGATTTGGATTTGGACATAGTTCTGGTAAGCATAGGTTCTCAATTGCTCATCATATCAAGAATTCAAAAGAATATACGGATTCAAACGCATGACTACTGACTAGTTGGTTCATATAAAAACATGAAAAACCTATCTAGTTTAATAACCAAAACAAAATCTGGAAGAAAAAAGAAATAAAAAAATGCAAGAAAGGTGAATGACTAACCATGCTAAATAGCTTATTAAGCGCTTTAGAAGAATTAGGTTGGAAATCCATGTAGGCAAAGCTACAACCACTAGTCCTAACAATCTCAACTCCATTAATCGAACACAAAGACGAAAAAGTCTTCTCCATATCTGCAGCAGTAACACTAAAACCCAAACCTCCCACAAATATCCTCACAGGCATACATCCTCCTTCACCTTCTGTTGTTTCCGCAACCACTTCCATTCTTCTGAACTGAAATTATGTTACATCAAATCAAATCAATACATAAAACCTTAAACCCTAAATAAAATTATAAAAAGAAAAGAGGTGGTCTTTGTCTTTGTGATCCGGAAGTCCCATCCTGCGGTCCGTGTCATCCGGATGATGTTTTTCTCTTCAACGCCAGGAAAGTTCGGTATTGTTAAGTGGGTGTGGGTGGGCGAACGAAATATTTGTTGGATGCAAATTCAATTTTATACAAGTCGTCTGTTCACCTCCTTTCGATCAGATTCTCTCTCTACCCCTTTGATCCCGCTCACGGCAAAACCCTAGATTTTTTGTACAGGTTTGAGAGATGGGGTAAAATCTCTACGTACAAGGTTATTTACCCTTCAAATTCTTATTCTTCAGTTTCTTCATCGTCGTCTTCTTCAATCTCAGAGAAAGATCACTGCGGGTGATCATTGAAAATGCCCCATCTCCCTCCCAATCATTGAGGAAGAGCAGAAATCACAGAGGCTTTGGTATCAGTAACCAAGTTCAAGGTATGATTCTCTATCTCAATTAAAGGTTTTCTTTCTTTTTTTGAACCACCAATTTGCATAAATAGAATTGGGACAACCACTATATCATCATAGATATTGGGACCCAAGTCGGAGAAACAGAGATAGCTAGCTAGAGGCTCTAGGGCCTATATTAGCGAGAAGAATTAGTTCTTCTGTGCTTGGACATTTCTCGCTCATTGACTGAAGATTCTTAGATTTTCTTCACTTAAAT
Organism: Papaver atlanticum; assembly: GCA_023531105.1. Taxonomy (NCBI): domain Eukaryota; kingdom Viridiplantae; phylum Streptophyta; class Magnoliopsida; order Ranunculales; family Papaveraceae; genus Papaver; species Papaver atlanticum. The sequence goes on from JAJJMB010015736.1 coordinate 448,260, forward strand.
TTATTATAAGATTGAGGGTTTTTGCTAAATTGTTGAGTTTGTGATTTTGCAGGAAAGGAACAAAAAGGATTTTAGTACTGCATTTGTTCGAAAAAAACGGTAACCAACAGTAATGTGCTCCAATACATTATAATCCCTCTCTTTATTATTTAGAATTTTCTAGAATTGCAGTGAAAAGTGTGTTTTTCTCAAGGTTAGAGAAGAATACATCTCTTCAGAAAAAAAGAGAGAAGAATACAGTATTAAGTTTAAATTCCTTACATCATCATTACTTAATTTTTCTTAGCTTTTGGTCAGAAAAACAAGAAACTACAATGCTTCCTTTTAGGCACAGTAATCAGTGAAAGAGAAGATGGCTGCTGTACTCCAAGACTTAGTGATTTGTAGAATTTCAGCATCACCACTCATTCCACCATGAATTTTCACAACTCCGACTTATTATTTTGAAGCTCTAATTTGAATTGTCCGTTGCCTCCCTATCACTTTGAGAAAAGTTGTATGCTTTAGGCATATCTCATGTTAATTTGTATAATCCGCTTAACCTAATTATGTTTATATGGCTTTAATATTCCGGACAATTTGGCCTCTTAGATCATGTTTGACCAAGTATACAAAGTATAGTGTACATCAGTTAGGCGTCGCTGGGAGCTAGCTTTTCTAAAAAAGTTTTCATGTTACAGGGTCATTTTGGGGGGATGGAAAAATTGCTGGAAATGTATTCATGTTAGATTGCAGGGAGGTTTCTTTGGTGTTTTTGATGGGCATGGAGGTGCAAAAGCTGAAGAATTTGCAACAAATAACAGGTAAACTCATCTGTCCTGTATTTTTGAGTTGGAGTTTTTAATTGAATGTAGTCACAGACATGAAACTGTTGGTGAGCTTAACCATGTTAATGAGATTATTAAGCGGGGTACTGATGACCTACTCAAGACATCTAACGATTCTGCTGATATACTATCGACAGCAACTGAAATTAATACCCTTGAAAACATATAATTCTCGCCCACAACCAAAGTGTTCAAGCACATCATAGCTAAAGGCTTTCATAGGCTCTCACATGTTTGGTTGCTCACCACATGTTAGATTTATTACATAGTGGTTAAAAATATTGGGTTTCTCTGTGTTTAGATGTGAGGGGTCAAATTTAATACCCCGGCAATGTGAAATTTGTGGTCTGCACCCAGTTCTAATGGAAGTATCAAGAAAGAGCAGCTGCTAACAGACACAACTTCCCATTTTGTGAAAGGCTTTTAAATGATATGCTTTGTCCGCTGCTATTTTATGATTCACACTAGGAAAGACTCTTATGTACTTGCTTAATACCAGATCACTATGGGTCCATCTTCGTTATTAACGGTAATAGAGACAACATGTAACATAGAAGGCTTAGCTCACATGTAAATATATACAACTAGATTAGATTCAAAAGGCAAATTAATTTTAGGTCTGTAAATTTTTCGGTTCTTCGGTGTGAAGTGGTTCTGAATAAATTTGGATTAGCAAGGTAGTTAGAAATATGTTGGAATCTTAAAGACCTGTTAATTTTTTTTGGTGTCGGTAAGGAATTCCATGGGTTAAACATCTTACTAACTTGGTACAAATGACTTATTGGTAAGCAGACAGCTCAGGAGAGGAGTGTGTTGATGTTACAATTGACAACTATTGACACAAATCAGTGAGCATATACTTCTTAGAATGGAATGCAGAAAGCTTGTAGCATTTTTTGACTTTCGAGTTTCAGTTTTTTTTTAATTGATCGAGGAATTCAGTGTCCATATGGATTTTGTCTAGCATATTTTAACGTTAGCACTGAGTAATTTTTATAGAATTTAATAAAAAAGAAAATTTGACTTTCACTAAACAGTGGCTACTGTTACTATATTAGGATGCAAAGTGCCTGTAATCTGAATTTCATCTTTTCTAATCTGTAGGAACGTTTTGTTTTCTAAATGTCTTAGCTGGTCAAAACTTTGAGTCTAAACTCTTTATTTATGCTGTTTTTTTTATATATTTTATTTTGCACTTTGTACGGTGCGATATACAGTATGTCAATTGGCAGCACCATACATGTGCAACGTTCAGTAATTAAAGAAACCTTGGTGGAAAAGTTGAATAAATTTGGAAAAATGTTGCATTCAAGAGATTAAAAATGGGCTTCGGGTATCCTGGATCAGAGTGTCATCCATGTTGCAAGAGGTTTACCAAGAGCAAAGGTTAGTGATTCCTCAGAAGGCAGACTCTTTTACATTTGAAGCAAAAACGGGATAATAGAGAGAAGGGCATGAAAAGAATTTTGATGAGGTATTTTTTCTTGCTATGTTAACTTTAAATTGGTCTCATAAAATGAATCTGCATTAACTTAGTTTAAGCGTCTCGATCCTGATTGGCAAAATTGAATCCAGTTTCTGTAGTGTATTCTATTCACATTTCAACTGCCAATTCGGATAAACAACCAGCTATTGCTTATTGTAATATGCTTTTTTTTTTTTTTGCGATAGTCAGGTGATTAGACAGGTCTAATCTAATGCAAATCCTTTAATGTGTGCTCTTAAAGCTAATATACCGTGTTTGTGGAAATGGTACTTGCTGTCTTAGCTCAAAAGGCAGAGCATATGGTTCTCAACCATAAAGTTGTGGGTTCGACTCCCACCGATGGCACAACTATTTTAGTAGGCTGAAAACCTTAGATGCTTTAATGACAATATTAGCTCAAGTGCAATTTATGCGTAGATTTTAAAAAATATTGTCATATATCATCTTGGTCATGATTCGTGGCTTATTAGAGTTGCACCGGTAACAAAGGAACACTAACAATCAAACACTGAATCGTCGCCTTTTCTATTTTGACAATGAACTGCAAAGAGCATAATATCCCAGCCCAGAAATGTCTTATAGCGCCTTATATCGTATTCTCTTCTATGAGAAGCTTAACTCTATAACCATTAATGATGGGAAGAAGTTATTGTACATTGAAAACTTTGAAAACCAAATTTAACAAACTGTGTATATATTTAAACATATTGTTGGCTGACTGGTATGTTATTTTTCATTGATTTTCAATTCACAACTGCAGTGGTTTTGACATTACAAATCTTAACTCAAATCTAAACACTACATTTAATGTTTCACGTGATCTTAAGTTGTTATTGTTTCCCCATAATGGTATATCAACTGCAGATTACATTGGATTGAAACGTATATTGGGTCGAACGATTCTTTGTTTGATTTAAATGAACCTAATAACTATGTGAAAAACAAGGGTGAAGTTGCATCTGATCGTTGATATCTGGATTTATTTATTAGAACAAGCTAGACCATATGAAGGTATACTAACCCTTTTCCTCAATTCATATCATTCTTTATATTTTTCAGTGATTTTGGATGAACTGCGAACCAAAGAAAATCATGGTATTGTACAATGTTGTTGAGCTCATCTCATGTCAAAGATTTTATGAATAGTGATTTTGGATGAATTGCGAACCAAAGAGAATCATGGTATTGTACAATGTTGTTGAGCTCATCTCATGTCAAAGATTGAATGTTATTGAGCTCATCTCATGTCAAAGATTGTATGAATATTGGGTAGACTGACGCTTATTTAGAGGCAGTATTACCTAAGCCATCTGCACTAATATCAAGACGTAAGTGTTGTGCAATTCCCTCTTTAACTTGCTGGTTCTTCAATATGTTCTTTTTCAGTACTTAAACAGAAGGCCACATTATATAGAGGAGCACGAAACTTCCTTTTCTACATCAATTTTCTTCTTCGCTGTATCACCCAGAGAGAATGTGGAGGAAAGAGGAAAGGAAATATGATGGGAGTCACCCATTGATATGTTGCATTTACATGGTACATCATACAATCCCAGTTTTAACTTTACATAAGAACTAGTTTATAGTGTAACCTTATATACCATATTGAAAGTCCAAACTATGCAAGGAAGACGAATATATTTTGGATAGACAACAAATACCAAGCTAATAATGTATTTACAATCTTCGAAGTTAAAAAATTTCTTCCATCTTAAGAAAATTCACATAATAGGTTGCTCGATTAATATCCAAAAGAATGAGTGGAAAACTTTAAGATTGAAGCATGATGGTACTGTCATGACGGTTCTTACTCAAGTAGTTTTATTGACAATGAAGTTTCGGTTGCATCCTTGAAAAAAATTAAAACAAAGGGATCTTTGGAGAAAGTTTTAGATAAAGATTTCTGTTGGAGGAGACCTACTGGGAGTCGATGCTAGGAGTTGCTAATGTGGTCGACATTGGTAGTCGGTATGGACGCTCAATCACTACGGCGCTCTTACTGAAACAAGATACTATTTTGTTTATTATTTTAGTAATTTGCTTAGAGTCATCCTCTTGGACATTCTCAACTTTACCTTTCAGAGAGCTCTATAAAAATACCCCTCCGTCCCAAATTAGATGATCTAATTGTAGTTTGCACAATTCTTAAGTCAACGAGGAGAAAAGATATTTTTTAAGTATTTTTTATAATTATACCCTTATGGATAATTACTAATAAAATGTAGAAATGATTTATCTTTCAAACTATCTAACGGATATTCGTAAAGTTTATATCATTGGAAAGTATTTTAAAACACATACGTTACGAATATAAACATGGCTATCAAATTATACATATTTCTTATACTAATAATAATCAATTAAAAAGGTAATTTTAGAAATATTCCATTATTTGCTGATATATGTCATCTATTTTGGGACAAAATTTAAAACTAACTAGGTCATCTAATTTGGGACGGAGGGAGTAGGATTTTATTACGATTACACTATTCCATCACACACATCAAGAGTGCAGAATCATCAGAGAAATATGCACGATTTTTGGGAAACCAAAATACGTGTACAAATTCTACGAAATGGAAACGTATTAAAAAATTTTACAGGAGCTTATTCCAAAGATATACTCAATTTCTTACATAAAAACTAAATATCCTAGGAAAGAAAAATACATCCAAAAATTCTAGACAAGAGGAAGAATAAAAGATTTTACCAAAAAGAATAAATTAATACATAAACCTTTTGATAGGGTACGCATTCAATATCTTCTTTGAAAGGTAGAAAAATATCAGGTACACAACTATTCCTAAGCTCGTAGAAGTAACATTTTTCTTGATTGCGTGGTGAATAGTGATTAGTAGATGTAGATTTACCGCGTCATTGCTTGTTGGCTATGTGTAGAGCTGTAAGGGTTTGCTTAATGATATATTTTATTTACCATGCTATTGTTCAGTAGGGGATAAATCTAATTGTTTTTTTGTAGTTCAGTTTTACAAATTTAGTAGCATATATACTTTGCAGTCACATTCTAATATTTGACTATAAAATACATAGGTTAGATAGAGAACAAGAAGACGTGCATAGCGTCTGAGTGAGGGAATATCAAAACATATTATCAAGAAACGAATCATAAGAACATGGTGTGCTATTGATTCAACGAGAAAATTATATTATTTCGACATGATACTCATTCACGCCAATATAATTGCTCAACAACTCAATAACAATAACATCCAAAAAATAAAATAAAAAAAATATGCAAAAGCTTGCAAATTTTAATGCTAAGAGATCAAATTCATGCAATTGTGAAGCCACGATATCTCTAATACCACAAAGAAGGCTACGATATAGCATGGAATCTACGTGCAAGACTTTATACAAAATCCTACAAACCGCGATACATGGAGACATGAGATTTATTTCACATTACTCAATCAAAGATATCCACCAATCAAACAAGGAAATTCCGAGGTACAAGCTTATAAACACACTAATAAATGATCTCAAGGCAAAAAACTGGAGATTTGATACACCAACAGGTAATTACTATATAAATTGCGTTAAATTTTTTTTGGCAGGTATTGTATTGAGTTATTCATAGCAAGATTGTGCAATATATGGTCTTAGGTTTTGGGCAGAGTTGGGTTTTTATGGGTTTTATAAAATTGTAGGGTTATTTACTCCTCCTCTCAGCATTAACGGTTCTAATAAAAGTCTCTTCCAATTAGAGGATGTTGATTATTGTGGTGTAATAAGAGATCTTGCTATGAATGCTAAGCAGTTTGCACAGTTGTGCTTAAACCATCTCCAAAGGAGAAGTTTTTTAGTATTTTAGGGTACCCTTTCTTACATTCTAGATTATTTTATTGGATTAAACTTATCTAATAACTTACAGTTTGGATGAATCTTTATGCCATGGTTAATTAGTAACATACCACTATCCTCGAAACTCGCTTACAAACATTCCAGTAATATGAGAGTATACAAAAAGATGGAGAATATTTTGGAGACCAAGAGTTGAACCAAGAGATGGAGAATTTTGTAATATTTAAATTAGTCGAGGAAAAATAAAAATTTGAAGAAAAACTGTTGAAAAATAGAATATTGACCATCAAACATATGGATAATATACAAAAAAACATGAAACGAACTACAAAAAAGTTAAACAATATCAAAGTTGGAGAAAGATTGGAACGAAATGACGTTTAATCAATTATTTTTTGTTGGATGATGTTGATTATATTTACAAATACTTAATTGATGTGGATGAACCGGAATCAAAGGAAATCGACAACAAAGCCTGAGAAGGTAAGGAGAAAAACGCGGCTTAACACGGGAAGAAATCTAACGTGTTAGATGATGAAGCATACTCAAAAAATATTCATCTACAGTTTTGCAAAATAATAACAAAGCATACTCAAAGAATTGGGAAAAGAAAGCAAAAGATTTTTACAAGAACACAAATATGAGACATGTAGATCATTTAAGACATGGACCAATTGCAAGCAAGTTAAGCCAGTAAGCTATAAGAATTTAAAAGGTATTGAGAACTTAAGTACGAAACCTGCGTCAACAAGATTGGGAGGTACAAAGAATTCAAATTACGAAGATGAGGTAGTTGGAATACAAAATGTATACTACATCCACCCTTATTTCCTGAAATAGGTGCTATGTATTGAGTTTACCTTAAAGAATTACGGGATTCACTTATTAGATGCCATGATAAGTGTATTGTTTTCCTGAAAAACATCAAATCTTTTGAATTTTAAACACTAAGAAATTGTTTTACAGTTTGTATCCAGGCAAGTCACGGAACTTAGCGAATGAAAACGTATTAGACTTGCCATGAATTTTATGTTTCGCGAGTTAGACTAAGAGTAATCTCTATATTTCTATGTTGACTAAGGGTATCAAAAATTGGCATTAACTTATATTAAGAAGCTTTATACTACATAATCCAAGTCGTGTGCAGTGAATCCCGGTATCCTTATTAGCAAATATGGTGACCAACCATAGTATTACAAGTTGACTATCAGTTTACTTAATCATAATTCAATGTATTACTTAACCATATAAACCAGTCACTATCGCAAAGGTTTATATAGGTTATAGGTTATCTGAAAGAGTACCTTAAGAACCAAGTCATTATCTTCATGCTTTAATAACCACCTAAAATCCATCAAACTACAAGAATGAAATGCAATTATTTCAACAAGAATATAAAATTCTATCTTAGAAGAATAATTTAAACTCGTGTATTTGTGAGTTTATCTATTTGATGTTTCTTGCGGTTTGAGCAACAATTTTTGTATGGTGGTAGAAGAAAGGAGTACTGTGAAATCATGACGCTGAATTTCACTTTTTGAGGATCATATCCCTAAATTTTGTAGTTGAATTTTGAAAATATAATAATCTTTATTTACACATTTAACGGGGTCAAAGTAATGGTCGAGTCATGGCCAACTAGAACTCTTATTGATAATCAAAACCACATTATACGTTAACTTCCGTTGACTTCCCTAGCACATTGATTGCTATTGACCAACGTTAAACGTAGTTGCATTCAACTTTATTGTTTTGTTTACTTCACTATAAATCAATATTTAACTTAGCCATATGTACCAGACATTTAAGTGAATTTAATTCAGAAAGACATCTAATCATTTAAAAATCCAACATATTTTGAATTAACAAACCTTATGTTGGAAATAAGCAAAAAATATGACAAAATAACTAAATGGAAGGATGAGATCATGTCATAGGTCTGGGTCATAACCATTAACTAGATATAACAAAATATTATGGATTTCTTTTTTTATTTACAATATAGAATATTACATTAAGAACCTTTCGTGATGCTGGCCACCGGTGCCATTTAAGTAATAGCCAACGATTATATGATACTTATTGCAATGTAAGAGAAAGATAAGAAAGTACACATAAACTTGCAAATTAAAATACAGGGAGACTAAATACAATTAAGAAAGATTAACAAAACAAAACAAAATCCATGCGCAAATCTTTCTAGATAAAAATTGTGCATGATCTTACAGACCAATGAGACGTGAAAATGCATTTCACATCATTCACCCATACTAAGACATCCACCGATAATGATAATAAAATTATGCGATCCAAGTTCATCTGCACACAAAAAAGAACAACTAGAGATGTAAACAAACAGATGGGAAATTAAGCTACAAATTATATCTAACTAACATTTTGCAGGTTTTATTCATTGACATACGATTTAAAACATAAACAAAAAGTTTTGTATTATTGCAAACGTATGTGGGATATTGATTTCAATGTAAAATATCAAGCTGAAGGGAAAGAGATGGAGGTATGAAAATAACAGTCAAAATATTGTGATACAAGATTAAGAGACAACCAAGCAACAATAATCCAACGTGATAGTTTAAGCAATCAAATCACTATAGAAACCAACAACAATAGTGAAAACAAGAACATGCTCATTGTAACCTTAACATGGATGTTGAAATGAAGGGTAACTAATTTAAAAAGGATAAGCTATAAGGATTAGTTATTACAAATACATATTATTTAATATATGTGATAGAATCCATGAATGCGATATCTAATTTCAACCGAAGCTAGAAAGTTATAGAAGGAGAAAAAAAATAGTGCAAGTTGAATGGGTATGCACTAAATACGCTCTATTAGCCGCAAAACAAAAAATATTACTGCTTTCTTAATTTGTTTGGACGCGATATATGTGCTAATGCATACTATAATAAGTATGGATATGCACCTATCTAGGGATTTTATTTTATTTTTGTTTGGAATTTTTGGTTTACTTTTTTTGTAAAGGTTAAATTTTTTAATAAAAATTTATAATAATTGGTAGTCATAACCGGAAAACAAATCTATATGTCTTTATATATAAGTTATTCTTTGGATGATAAGCAAAAATAGCATTACATTATTTTTTTTCCGATCGGCATGTATTTCATGAAATAATTTTTTTCTTCTTTTAATATAAATGTATTTTAGGTGTTTAATGACGAATTCTTAATGAAACAGTATTACATTATTATTTTTCATCGACATATATTCCATGAAATTTATCGCATCATTAATGATCTTATAATATGCATGTTCATGATTAGGGAGTATAACAAATTAACAAAGACTGTATCTTTAGTAAATTAACAATAATGTTTGTAGATCATTGAGGGTATAAGTAATTTTTTCCTCCTTTAACCAATGAGAGTTGGTTATAAATTGGAATACAGTTTAAGTTCCGAATTGGGAAGGCTAATATCCCAATTGCTTTTATCTTAACTAGGATCTTAGACATATTGATGCATTAGTGTCACGTTGTTGTATTCCCTGCACTCTACTACATGTCTTTTGTGTACTCTCGCCTTAGTTTGACCAGATTAGGCTAACAATCACATGTTAAGTAAATCACATCTGTTTTACCAAAAAAAAAAAAAGATAGTCATACTGTACTTTCAACGTAAAGCACCAGCAATTTAAATTTTCGTGGAGTTGACCCAATATGTCTACTTCTGTTCTATATCATTCTTTAAGTATATTGAAATATGTTTAGTAGAGAAAAAGGTCATCTCATTTGTTGCTCTCTCATCGTTATCATCATCACGAACTAAAATAAACTAATTTATAGTTATCAACATGGATCCATCTGTTCTTTTGATTTCTCTATTTCGGTCTTCAGGACGATGAGTGGTTAATTTTAAAGCTAATCATGGATCAATATTGATGAAATTAAATCGAGTCAAGTGATTGATATTTTTTCTCAAGATATATATTTTAACTGGAATTATGTGCTTGAATATAGATTGTTTTTATTACTACTGATGTTATTAGGTGTTAACTGATGTTATAGAACTATGATATCTAATGTTATAGTTGTAGTTTTTTTTTTAATGTAATAGTTTTAGAAAGAAATAAAGTATACAACTTAATTAATATTAGAAGGAGAGGTTGAGTCGGGGCCTTACGGCTCCCGGAGATACCTAGTTTCCTTATAAAACCAACAGAACACTGATTAAACATAAATGAGTTCAAACATGTGAATTAGTTCCAATGATGTATAACCTATTGGTTCCCATACAAGATATAAATAATCAAAATTAGTTGTGCACATTCCTCTTCAATTTCAAAGCCTTTAGTTAGTACTAAGAATTTCATAAGAAATTTTTAGCAGCATATTATTAACCCGAAAAAACCTAGGAATTCCTATTGATTTTGAGCAGAGATGAAATGAGAAAAGACAGAAGCATACCTTTTGAAAGGATTTTGTTTCCGTTTCTAGAGCCGCAGCAGCTTAAACGGGGAGGGAGGTTTAGAGAGGAGAGAGGTGCATAGCAGCAAGATGGTATATTAGGTAATTTCTGCTACCCCTTTTCGGACACTGGATAATAGATCATTAACTAATAAATGTGAGCCTTTAAAAAATAGGTCTAGTTGGTGTAGTTGGTTATCACGTTTGCCTCACATGCAAAAGGTCCCCAGTTTGAACCTGGGATCATACATTTTTTTTTTTTTTTTACTTTGTGAAAGGACTTAGCAAAGTCCAACCTTATCCATACAAAATTAGAACCTATAAGTGGTTATAGGTTTTGTTTGTAAAAAAGTTATGCTTCAAACAAGGTCTACGTAATTAGGTTAATTGCATAGCTAAAACTGCAATCGTCTACAAACTTATCTTATACACTTGCAAGTTTAATAAGAAAGTTAAACTAAGAAGTAAGATTTTAAAACCACAAGGCACTAGCATATATTAACATGTTAAAAAAAACTTATTATCTTCCAATGAAAAATCAATATGAGCATAATACAGGTATACTTGTTCTTTTATAATAATATACTTGCCGATGTTGCCGCTATAACATATTTAAGGTGTTGTTTTATCATTAAAGTTGTTTGTTGAGTTTTTGTTGCACTTAACATCAATATATGTCACATTTATATCACCATACTTCTTAGCAAGTAATTGCCTTGCAATTGTTTATCTTATAAGATTTTGCTACACCCGACAAAACGTTATCACCTTGCAACTTAATTGGGTGATAAGATGATATCTCTTGGAATAATATAAGAATAAAAAAACTTATATTCAAAAAATGAAATTGAAAATAACAACATGTTTATACATCATGATTATATATAAAATGGCATGCTTTTATTTTTTATCCTCTCTTTAAATAGATAAAAAACCAAATATATACCAATAATTATTAAAGACAAAAAGTTCTAGATAGAGACTTAAACCCAACCTGGATATAAACATTAGAGAAAACACCAAAAAATATCGAACTTGTCATACGTTATACAACCAAAACTTGTATCATATTTTGATGCCCATATCTTTTGGTTCGAATAATAATGAGATGCACAGATAGATTCTAATATCAGTAGCTTAGGAAGAAAAATAAATAAATTTAAGACTAGACATCACATTATATTTATAGAAAGAAAGGTTGTCAAAACAAAAAATAATATAAAAGACTAGCATCCTACTTAACTTCAAAGCGTTATTCAAGAAGGAATAAGTATTACTTATCATCATGTTCAGCTATAACTTAAGATGGTTATACCAGATAAAAAAACCAAATATATACCAATGACTATTAAAGACAAAAACCTCTATATAGATAGGTAGAACCTCTACCACGTCTTTATTACTAAAACTTTTAACGGTCTGTCATGATCACATTTAATTATATGTTAAACTTACCCTTGGAATTGTCTTGATAATATGAAATCACAAAAGAATTATCCCACATATCTTTCTTCATTGGTCGCCTTTGATACTGGTTTCTTCATTTTTTTTTTTTTTTTTGAAGCATGAATTTTATTAAATTACTTAAAAGGTTATTATACGGGGGTATATGACACCCAAAGATGCATCAGTTATAATTGGAATAATATGCCTTAAATCTAAAATAGAAAACAGTGGAGCAAAGCATGAGTAGCGGTCTTCGGATCATAATTGTACCGGGCGGACGGTTTACGCCCCGGGGGTACTGGAGTCGAAGGTCGAACGGTTTTCGTTCAATGGTTTCCACAAGAAAAGATGTACTTTTGATGGATACAACTGAGTCCAAAAGAACTTAGTTGATGGTAGGGGTGTTTGATGCTCTTGATTTAAAGTGATAGACATGCAATTACGTCCATGTACTAAGGTGTACTGCCTGAGCGTTAACTGTTTTTCTCTTTTGTTTTTCGTCTTGATCTTTAAGGTGGTGTTTACCAGAGAATATAGATGTTAAAACTGCTAGTACAATTACTGAAAACATACTAGAGACCGAAAATTATAAGCAATGGGAATTACAGACTCAAACTAAATTACACTAATAAAATGAAAGCAGACTATAAAACCTACACGAAAGAAATAAAACTAGTCCTAAAAAAAGAAGATAAAGTTGAGGTCTAGACAAAACTGGAAAAAAAAACGGTGGTAAGGTGGTGAGTCCACCGGCCTAATGTGTTGCGTTTAGTCTTTTTCCCGGATATGTATTCTTAAGAGATAATCGTGGTTAGTCTTGGATTATCACTACTATGGAGTGCTTAAGATGGTTGTGACTGAACTTCGAGGTAAAATTCATTGATAGATTCCCATCCAAAAAAAAGGTTGTGGGGATTGAAATTCCCCTTTGAAATTATCAAGAGGTACACATATATGGCTGTCAAACATATTGGTGAATGTCTATTGTTGTGAGTCGTGCGAGATGATAGCACCAATTTGAATCGTTTAAATCCCATCCAACAATGTTACTCGGACCTTTATCAAGAGCAATCAGAAAGAGCTTGGATTGGGGAGACAATGTAAAATTTTATGCAATTGGAGTAACAACTCCATGGATGTCTCCGTAATTAACCATTTTTCACAAAGCTAAGAGCCAACTCAAAAGTTCACCCCAGATCTTAGCCTTACCAAAAATTTATCATAAAACGAGATATCGCCTCTTGTATAAGCGTATTAACAAGCTCAAGCTAGAATTGAGCTTCATAATTGAAATAAAAACAAACCTCTTAAATCTTTTAAACAAAGATCAAGGCATTCCTCAAACAGATTAAGATAACGCCTTCCAAAAATTAAAAAATAAAACGGATGGAAACTTATCCCAATTCGAAAACCAATAGATAGAAATCCAGCAATTAATATGATGAAATAAATCAACAAATGGGAAGGGTATGTGAAAACCAATTCGCATGTTTACCTGACTTGAGAAGAGGCGAAAAACGACATGATCAACAGATTAGAGGATTGAGAGGATTAAATGAGGAGAACAACCATAATAAAAGAATGTTTATGCACAATCACAACGCATCAGCAATTATAGATGACAAAAACCCATCTATGAAGAGATAGAATACATAGATCTCGGAACTAATTGGTTAATCTAGCAGCATCAGGCCGGAAAACCGTCATATTAGCTAAAAAAAATTGAAAAAATCATGGAGATTAGGGTTAGGAAGCGCGGATAGGGTTTTGTCTCCGAACAAAGAGAAAGAGAGAGGAATTCCGTTTATTTTACTATTAATTTCTTTTGCACAAAAGTGTTAGAGCATCGCTCGATCAAACTCACAAGTTTTGGTATTCAAGCTTATTGTTAATGTTAGTTGTAAAAAACTATATCTTGATTTATAGTCTACTAAAGTTATTCTCGGGCTAGGATTAGAGGATGGTAGTTGAGTATCAGAATCCACCGAATAACCCTTGACGATTGAAGACTAAAGAAGAAAGAAGACATCTGCAAGGATTTCATCAACAAAGGTATGTGAAGACTGAATATCCTATTTACTCATTATTTACCATTTGATCTACCAAGACAATGTCGTGTATAATTGATGAGTTGCAAAGAAGAAGTTTTGAGTTCAAGCTTGTACTTGATTAATCTCGAAATATAAATTTAGGCAATGGATATTCATATGTTTATCACTTTTGAGGTTGAGAACAATTCATTGTTCAAAAAACTATGTCTGGGATATAAATCTAAAAAATTCAAGTAATACAAAATAATTTTTTAGTTCGCGAACTTGTACAAAAACTGATAGAAAGTTTGGTGTTCCTGGAACTCCAAATTTGTGTTTGTTCACAAAATGATTTATCAGTTCACGAACACTTTTGGGTATGTTCCTGAACTGCTCTAAGTTTGTCCTTTGTTCACAAATTGATTTTTCAGTTCGCCAACGGAACATTCTTGGGTAATGTTCCTAAACACCTTAATTTTGTTCTCATACACAAACTAATTTAACACTTTTCGAACTAGAGACTTTCAAAGTTGTTTATTATATACACTTCAAATATAATGAATAAAATCTAATTTTTCAATTTGCGAACTGGCATGTTTTTGGGTGTTACTGAACTCCAATTTTGTTAAATTGTTCACAAGATTTATGGGTTTATTCTTGTGGATAAACTTTATGCACGGTTCTAGAATGACAATTACATTTATGCAAATGCTTCTTTGTATCCCCAGGCAAAATTCTCATATGCTTACATGGTTTTCATTATTCGAAATCAAATATTGAGAAGTTAAGTTTGCTTGGAATCAAAGTAATTCGTAAATAACTAAAACTAGTTCACGAACTTTATTCTCAAGAAACTATTGCTTAAACTTTAAGCAACCTAAAATAATCCATCATTATAAATAGAGGACTCTTTATAACCTAAAATCTCAATTATGGCACGTTGTGTTCTAGTTGGGGATAGTGTATTCCTCTAATTACCTAGGTATCTCAGAGAAATTATATTATATTACGACGTTTGAAGTCTTAATGGATTCCTGAAGCCTGGTGACTTTCTTTTATATTTCTTGATATTTGGAATCTTATCTATTTTAAGGTTTGTCTCTTCTTCTATATGGGCATTCGTAGAATATTCATATTGTTAGAGACTTGCTCGGTTGAAGCCACCAAGCGTTGGTATGTAAAGTCTGGTTGTCATATTTAGTTCCAAAACCCGAGTCGCTTGATAAGTAAACTAGAGTCAACTTTGTTAGGTTAGACTAGGAACGGTAAAAATATTGAGACTTGCTATAGTTACTCACGAAGATATGAAGATGCATTGAAGACAACAAAGACAACATCCTTCAGCTTGAGGATAGTGACTACAAACTTGACTTGTTCCATTTCTTTGTTATTTCAAGTCTTTATTCATTGAAAACATAACATACAAAGTTTATTTATGTATCTCTAGTATTGGTGACTTGATCATTTCTTTATGATCAAAGTGTTAAGGAAACATATACTAGTATTTTTTTTTCACAACTTTAGTATATTGGATTACAAAGTATATATTAGGAATTTGACTTCGTTAGATAACACTAATTGATAACTTGGTGTTTATTAGTGTGTTGAAATTTCAGATTGATTTCATACCTCGAAGACTATGTTTAATTATATGAGATTAAGGAAGTAGCCATACGAAACTTGTTTCATAGTTGAAAGGAATCAAAGGATCTATACGAGGACCGTTTTCTTAAACAAGGTTCTTTAGTATGACCGATCCCTTACCAAAGATTTCTACTAGGACTGGTCCCAAGGATATCTATTAAGATCGATCCTAAGTTATATTTTTAACATAAAAAAATCGTTAACAACACCAATCTTGATCCTAACCTAAAAATAAGTTTTCGGTTTGCCTATTACTTTAGGGTTTGCATAAATGCCGAAAAATGTATTTGGTTAAAAAGAAAAGTTCACAAGATGTCGACATAATATATTTGAACAAATACTAAACTCTTATTACCTAATGTTTAGGTTTTTTTTTTTTTTTTTTTTTTGATACTTGAGGCGAGATCCTCTAAACTAAATATTTTAAATATCTTTTTGATATTAAGAAACTCTTTTTTTTTTCCATGAGAAATATGTTGCGTTATCTTTAGTTATTCTAAGAATGAAATCTGTTAGAGCATATCTCGGTTGAACCCACCAAGCGTTGGTATGTCAAGTTTGGTTGTCATATTTTAGTGTGTCAAAACTCATCTAAGAGTCGCTTGATTATGTACTAGAGAAAACTTCGTTTAGGTTAGACTAGAAAGTCTAAGAATGTTGAGACATACAAGTATTACTCGAAGACCTGAAGAACGTAAAGAAGTAACGAGCTACAACGACGACGACATCATCCTTCCTCTTGAGATTAGTAATATTGACTTGAACTGTTTCATTCCTAACGTATATTTCAAGTCATGCTATATTGAAAACATAACCGCGAAGCTGTGCATTGGATATATTACTCTAGTAGTGAGACATGATCACATGATCATATTATTAGGGAATTAGATTACGAAGTGTAACGCTTATCTTTTGAACTTCGTAGATATGACATCGACATAATCTTATGAATGTTGTTATGATTATGTGAATGGGTAATGGTGAAGATTTCATCCTAGGAAAAAATGTTTTCATTTGTTTAAAGGAAGTACATTCATGAACTTGTTTTATGAATCGAAAGGGAAATCGCTACGCTTATTGGTACGGCTATTCATTGCAAATCTTTGGATTACCAATATGTGTGAGATGGTAGAACCAATCGTAACTTTGTTATGTATCTGAGTACAACTAATCACAATGCTTGACTTATGATTTGGTATGACTAGTTTAGATTAATTAGTGTAACCGATCCTAAGTAATCACCTGAGATGGTATGATCTATATTTGTAATTGGTGTGACCGATCCTAGTGACTGGTGTGACCGATCACAAGCAATACCATGAGTATATGGTAACCGGTCCTGGTAATTGATGTAACCGATCCTGGTAATTGATGTAACCGGTCCTGGTAACTTGTGTGGCCGATCACAAGTGTTTCCATATTAGGGTATAACCGATCCTAGTGATTGGTAGAACCGATTAAACCCATGGATGTGATTTGATATTTGATCAATCACATAATAGTCTTGGAATACAGGTGAATCAATTCTAAACTTGTTTGGAAGTGTGGTAATTAAAACCGATTCCAAGAATGTAAATATGAAAGATGATAACGTAGAACGGAAGCGTAAATAAAGAAATTGATAATAAAAGTAGGATAATAGTTGAGAGAACTAAATATTGATTGATAATAATGTAATTACAAAGGACTTGTATCCTATTTAAATAACTCTAAGACTCAAACTTGGAAAATAAAAAATCCCTAAAATAAATAACGTTCTAGAATTAAATAACTTCTAAAAATAAGAAATACTACTCTAAATTAATTAAGCTCTAACAATAATAATAAAAATATAAACCATAAATATAACGGATGTCCTACATCAGATGATTTACAGAGAAAAGATGTCAACATACTTTGAACACGTACAATAGCTCTTATCTTTTATTGTTCAAAGATATTCCGTAGTACTCAAGGAGATCCTGTACCGAAATTAATTGAGAATCTTTTAATTAAGGTTTTTAGTTATATATGCTTTTAATTACCAACAATTAAATGCATATCTCTAGAGAATAAAAATTAGTAATGTGTATTTACTAATTGGAGATTTTCTATAGAGATATTTCGGAAAATATTGGACAAGCATTTACTGGAATTATGGAAACCGAATCTTGCCATTCATTGCATATCTTGAGAATATTTTCGGTTTTGGAAATTCCTTAGTGTCAAAACTTCCTTGGTCTATAAATACCAAAGTTTGCATTTCTAGAAAACTATCCTAAGAGCTAGGCAAACTTCATCTTTTTGTTGTTTCTGGTGGAGCCGTCTATTCGGAGAGGAAAATACCCTAATTAGGCGAAATATCTTACGACCGCTCGTTTAAAGACTTATGTGGGATCAAGAAGCTCTACAAGTGCCGTTGGTGGGAAACTAGATAATTGCAGTGTTATTAGTTTACGATTGATTTTATTGACTAACGGTTGTTGAAACTTTGATTGCACCTAGTTTGTTTATTCTTGAGAATCTTCTCTTCTGATATAAGATTCACTCAAACTAGACCGAAGTATCGACGGGACCTTTAGAACTGTTTGTAGATCTAAAGACATATTGTGATAATCTATTGTTAACAGACTCCGTTTTGTGCGTGATTGATCACAAGATATTCAAGTGGTGTTGTGTAAGTTTTAATTGAAGATTAAAGAATTTTTGAAGACTAAGAAGATTTCTTATTGGTTTCTCATATCTTTGTGTTGCACAAACCTTGATCGGCTGGGATCCAACTAGAATCGGATTTAGTCGATTGATTAGTTGAGATTTATTTGGATTGAGTGCGAATCTAAACTTGACTACTTTTGTAGTTATTGGATAGATTGATCTAACCAGGCAAAGGAGTTTATTATATTAAACGGAAGAGCCTTTGCATATGAATTGAGATATCTTTATCTTAAGAATCAATAGAGTTGTTACCAAACAGATTTGTTATTCATTTACTGTTTGGAATACCATCCAAAGGAATTGTTCCAGTACGTGCACTCATCAAAGTCGGAAACGCAGGGATACTGAGGAAACGAAGTGAACTAGGGGTAGTTGCTTGGTCTCAACTATACGAATTTGGTTTAGATTTTGTATAGCGACTTAATTCTTAGAGTATTCAATTCTTGACTAGGTCCCGGGGGTTTTCTGCATTTGCGGTTTCCTCGTTAACAAAATCTTGTTGTGTCTTTTACTTTTCTATTTCCGCAATTATAATTAGAAGTAAAATACACAAACGTTAACTCTGCTTTACTTGATAGTGATCCTATAGAGTTTGGTTAAGTCTGAACCTATTATCAAGTAATTACACTTTGGTAGTCGTATTATCTCGATCTCGTATCCATAGACAATCACACAAAGTGTGAATACCGATTTGTAGTATTTTCTCGACTTTGTCCATAGACAATCACTTTCGGTAAGAGGACTTATAGATGGATAATTTAAAGATTGTGGTGTATTTGGGTACCCTCGTCTTTTCAAAATCAAGAATACTATAAAAGGAAAATGCATACTTAAGATCAACAACATTAGCATGGGTTAGAATATCCTTCCATAATCATACTTCATAACTAAGTTTATGAGATCTCGAGTGATGGTATCAAATGGAAGTTTATATCTTGAAGTAGTTACTCCCAAACTATAATGGGTAGATTGTTTCCATAAACTTGTTTTATCTCACTCCTTCCACATCCACCATCACCCTCATTTCATCCTCCCGAGGTACTTAGCTGCTGGAGAAACCAAACTCAGACAAGGTCATTTTATCTAGACTCAAACAAGTATGTGTACACTTTATAATGAGGATTGAGAATTGAATCGGGTTTAGGGTTTTAGTCTCTGAGTCTGGGGGATTTCGATCCTGAGTGAAATGATATGAAATTAAACATAAATACTATGTATATGCCAATTTACCTGTTTGTGACCCTATGAGTCTACCGGTCCACCGTCTGGGCCTGAACCAGAATGGCCAGCCTCTAGGTATGGTCCTAGATCGTTCTGTAGTACATACATACATACATACATACATACATACATACATACATACATACATGTTACATGTATATGGAAATGTAGGCATAGATAAGCTTCTTGTCACAAAAACAACACATGCAGTCTTTAATATTAAAGGTTGAACAGTAAGACTCACTATGCAAAACAATAGGAAAAGCAGTATAATCAGGGAGACAACAGATACAATCACATTATGAGGATGTTGGGTGAAGAAGTTCAATGTACGTTTGTAGTAACATGTAGATAGACCATCTACAATGCCCATATCATCTTTTCTTCCAAATATAAGGCAGATCGTTGCCGTCAATGCAATTGAAAATGCGCCGAACCACAAAAGCACACAGACACTTAAAGCGATGTTGTGTACAATGGATATATTCATGATATAATTGGAGAATTGCCATGGTTGAATAACTTGATCAACCACATTATTCTTCATTCCAACCACCGCCCTATGATGAAAAAAGTTAGAAAAACTGTGATGCCGGTATCCATATCCTCCACATATACCATCAATGATGAATGACAAGATAAGCCAAGCGAGAAAGATTCCCAAGTAACTGTTCATGTATTTTAGTTGAAGACTTGACCTTGGGCTTACACTTTTCTTATGATCACCAACACCGAAAGGATATGGTTCGAATGTGATGTAGAGGAATTCAATACAAAGGGTGATGAAGAAGGGCAAACTTCTCATTACCTTTAGAAAAGCTTGTGAGGCACCATTGTTGCAAAAGTAACAAACAAGTCCCTAACATTGTTCAATCGATCCCATACTATCTCCCATGGTACATACCCTCTTATTCTCCTAAAAAATATGGGGTAGATTCCCTGTAATTCTTCGATATCAAATGGATGGATGTCGCTAGACATCTGCAAAACACATGTCACAAAATTGTATTATAATATGACCACAGACTATCTGCGATTGTCACGTAGCCTTAACTAAAAGCCGTCGGTGTTCACAAACAGAATTTTGAAGTTTGAAAGGGAGATTGTTTCCATAAACTCGTTACTAGATATAGTGAATATCCACGATTGGAGAAGCAACTCAAGATAGTGGACTATGTCTTGGGATTCACGTCCTTAGGCCACATTGGTTGTAGGCCCAGAAATGATGAAAGAAGTGAGTAAGGAAAGAGTGTTTACTTGGTCTCAACTATAGAAAGTTGTGGTACTCGATTTGTATAACGCTTGATTATGAGAGTATTCAAAACTAAACTAGGTCTCGAGGTTTTTCTTTCAGACAATTTTCCTCATTAACAAAATCTTATGCATCGTGCCATTACTTTACTTTCTGCATTATAATTATATATTGTTATCCTTATAACTAAGCTAAAAACTATTTGGTGAAGCATTTAAATTTTGTTTACCATGCAAGGCATAAAATAAATAGTATGATTTTAGCAAAGGCCCATATGAAATTAGGTTCAACCAATGTAGTCAATTTCGGATCTCGTTCTAGTCTCGGTCGGGACTAAAATACTGGGACAAATTTATCTCGGAGAGATTTTCGGTGAAATCTACGAGTCTTTATTAAATTATGTCCCAATATATATGTTAAACATTTTGCACATTTTACGCATGTACGTGTATATAGGTATAAAGAAATAACTCCAACTTTTAAGAAACGTAAAAAATTTATCGAGTTTTTAGGGATTGGATTTAATTTTTTTTATTAAATTTGCATATGTTAAACTTATCTCGGCAGAATCCAAGCTACGTCTCGATGGATCTCGGATGGTTCGGTGAGTTTTTCGATCAAATCTCATCTCAGCTGTCTCCCGAAACCAAAAATTTGGGCCAGATCTTAGCCATATCGGCCAAGGTTGATTGCACCGGGTTCAAACTTAAACCACTAATCTTTGAACCACTGTAGCACTCACAGCTTGGCTAGAGTATACTTGGTTGGATTAATGTTTTTAATGCTGTCAACAAAAATACTACTAAACCAGGCCTTTGCACCTGGAATACCGAAATAATTACTTTCCTTCACTTAAGTCAAGAGATGATACAGTGAGTTGAGCTTTCCTTCACTCAAGGGATACACATTTATGCTTAAAAAAAACACGTTTTGAAGGGGCCGCTTTTCACGGAGGGGCGATTTTTCACGTTTTGAAGGCAATCACAAAGTTTTTGGTTTTCATTTGATCAAACCAACTCTTTTTGATTCCTCCACTTTGTGTTCGTTCCTCTTTTCTTTTTTCCTCTCCTAGTATGTTACCTTTTGATCCTACTTTTGATGTACATTGCGGCTAGCCAAAAGTCTCTGTTTGTTGAAGGACTAAACCGAAGTAACCGCGGAGCTAGAAGCGAGGGCCACGGTGAAAGGTGTTGTTACGGAGAAGTGGATTCCTTCTTGAAGAAAGGGCCAGCGTCACGTGCTTAGCAAGCAAAGTGGGATTCAATTTCAAAGTAAAAGAGTATATGAGAGATTACGACACACATCAGAAAAACTCTTCTAGGGTTTTAACGCTGGAACTCTATAATGCCTGAAACTGGTTCTTTCACATAATCCAATCCAGACACAACATTTGCTAACCCTCCTGTCAATACTAGGAATCTAGTTTCCGGGGGTGCTGATGAATTTTTCCAATGCCCTTTCCGTGGGTTGGATGGATGTAGGAATGGGGTCGGTGGGAGAGGACTTTTGAAGGTTTCGCTGTTCAATCATTTGAAGAACCAATATTACAAGGGTGTTGAAGCCTTAGATAGATGCAGAGAGAGACTGCTAAGTAATAATGATATCTTTAAATCTTGGGAGGTTGTTTTACTGCAATCGAAGTGCTGGCTCTGCACTCAATGTATGCATGTAAATGCCTGGGACAAGAAGTGTAAAAAGCATCAGGGACCTGCTATGCATGCTCCATCAAATGTTACAGGACCTGTGTGTCTTGTACAAGGTATACCTGCACCTGCTAGAACTATTGCCCAATCTAATTCTGCACCTGACAGCTCCAATGATAATGATTTGCCCACTTTAAACCTAGAACTGTTGAATACTGTTTTTGGAGCCCAAATCCCTACAGTTTCAAGTGTCCCTGCCAAGTGCAGATTGAATTTTGCTCGCACCTTCAAAACCGTGCTTTAGAGAGTGATTGCACATCCAATGGAACTCGCGACTTAGATACAACTCCTGCTCTTTCAAGTCTGCACCTTACATTCATATGTCCCGCAAAACAACCAGGAGGATAAGGCCAGTAACCGTAAAAAGATGCAAATCAAGTCCGTTAATCTTTCCCTAAGCCAGTGGGATGGAGATAGTGGATGTTTGGTTTTAATTCAGAGAGTAATGGAGGAACATGAGCTGAGAAAACGGGTCTTAGAGAAGAGAAGAGAAAGCCAAGTCGGAGAGTCAGGAGTCTGTCAATTTAAAGCTCTGTAAGAGGAAGCTCAGAGATGGTTTATATGCAGCTGCTATTCGAACTCTTACTTTCAGTGGTGTCGTGCCTAGAAATAAAGACACACTGAAGGAGTTGTGATGCAAGCATCCTACGTCACCACCCCCTGTGATCCCACCCCCCTCTCTATACAGGAAGCAATGGTTGCCATGGCTGACCTTGTTGTTGGCAGATTACGAAGCTTCCCCGAGGGAACGTCTTGCGGTAGAGATGGCCTTAGGGCTCAACATCTCTTAGATGCCCTTAGCGGCTCTGCTGCTGCCATCTCCGAGGAACATTTCACATCAATCATAGATATAGTCAACCTTTTGCTTGCTGGTTCATGTCCACCTGCCTTGGGAGAATTTATGGCCAGTGCTCCTCTCACTCCGTTGGTTAAACCCGGTGGGGGTCTACGCCCTATTGTTGTGGGCACCATATGGAGGAGGCTGGTTTCGAAATGTGCTGCAACCCATGTTGGTAAGGAGATGAATGCATATCTGGGAGACTACCAGTTCGGTGTAGGGGCTAAGTGTGGGGGTGAGGCAATTTGGTAGGTCTGTAAACAAGCCTACGACTATGTCTAACTGCAAGTGCACAGTGTCGATATGTAACACATGGCAAGCACAGGTCGATCCACAGAGACTTGGTGGGTGAAAAGTTGAAGCTAAAGCAAAACTAGAACTGATTCAAATCAAGAAGTAACAAAAGGGGTTTTGGTTGTCGATACGACTAGATGATGTTTATGTAACACAAAATATAAAATAAAATAATGGAAATAAAAGGTACTAGGGCAGTCGAATCCACCTATTAACCTACACTAAGTCAATTCAGTCTCAATAATGTTCTTGTCCCTTGTAATGGACACTGGTTAAGATGCAAGTTTGCCGTTTATCCAGGGAGGTCTCGAATGGAGGGTTTAATGTCAACTAAGGTCACTAAATAATCCCCAGTATTAGCTGTCTTCTTACAGTACAACTAATCACAGACCAATTTGATTACTTAGATAATTAAACCTTTCCTAAGATGGATGGACTAGTGTCAACTAAGGTAACTAATCCCTAGCATAAGTTGTCTTCTTACAGCACAACTCATCACAGATTAGCTTGGTCTCTTAAGCATGAGTTGAAGCACAATATAGGGTTATTCTATCTACTTATGTTGCATAGCAAACAAAAGGTGAAAGCAATATACTGTGACACAGTGATTAAACCATTCCTATATCATTTTAAGCACAACAAGAACAATATCAGAAACTTGAATCAAACTAGCAATGGATTAAGGGCTTCATCTAAACCCTAGTTATTAAATTAGAACATGATGAAAAATACAGGAAATAAATAAATGCTACTGCTTGGTGCACCGGCTAATCCGGGCATCAGTTTTACATCACAACTTCTTCTCTATTTATACACAAAAATCTCTCAATTCGACTTCAATTCAATAATTAATAGAGACCCACTCACCATAATTGCTTCTCTGACAGTTCCCCTTCTTCAATTTATCTCTGCAATTCCATTAATTTGATGTTGAGGATAACCCTAACTCTATCTCTATCTCTCTCAAACCTAGCTTCTATGGTTACTCTTTTTTATAAGGAAGAAGATAAGATGGAGAGAGATAGAAATTAGGAGTTTAATTGTGATTATGATGGTGGCTGTGAGCAGAGATAGTCGGGGACAAGGATTTGATGGAAGAAAGATGCAAGTGGTGCTGGTACAGTAGAAGAAGAAGAAATGGAGAAGATGAGGTTCTGTTCGATAAGGGAAAAGGGAGAAATAAGAAGGGAGGCTCGGGTGTTGGGCGAGAGTATCAAATTTTTATGTATTGAGTGGAGGTGCTGTTGGATGATAAACAATTGTACCAAATCTGACGGTTCGGGTATGGAAACGGGTTTGGATATTGGGTCCTGGGTTTTATCATTTCTTTCAAGCCTAATTCATCTTGTAAGCCTACTGCTTGGTTCAGCTCTTGCAAACGGCTTGCCAAAGGTGCGCAAGCAGATTGCACTTCCTTTTTGCGCAATATTTCTTTTACGATCTTCTATGCCTTTTAGTGCGAGCTTTGTTGCCTCTCTTCCATTGCCACTGGACACCAATTCTCTGCTCTTTTCTCATCTTCTAAGCATCCAAGCTTTATTTGCTACCTAAAAACACAAAATTAATTAGTAAAAGTATTTATTCTTGAAAACAACGAAAATACAGAATTTGGAATAATATATGATTTTTAAGCACAAAAGATGAGATAATTGCCAATAAAAAGGTGTAGAAATATGCAATATTTGGCACTCATCACAATTTTACATGCTGTAAACCGTATACTCCAAGAGAAGGGGGACTCAGCTAATATATCCATGTTGCTTGTAGATTTTTCCAATGCTTTCAACCTTGTCGATCGCACGGCTATGCTTTCCGAGGTATGTAAGATGTGCCCTTCAATTTCTCGTTGTGTAGAATTATGCTATGCCTCTCATGCTCGTTTGTATTATATGGATCATGTCCTTTTCTCATCTCAAGGGGTGCAACAGGGTGACCCTTTAGGACCATTGTTGTTTGCTCTCACGCTTCACCCCTTGGTCAAGAGTATTGCGACACAATGTGAGCTTGAGATGCAAGCTTGGTATCTCGATGATGGTACTTTAGTAGGCGATACTTTGATGGTTGCAAAGGATTTGAAAATTATTTAGGATGAAGGGGTTGTTAGGGGTTTGCATTTGAATGTAGCGAAAACTGAGTTGATTTGTCCCTCCCCTGATCCTAAATCTATGGCAACTGGTGTTTTTCCTTCTAATATTAACATGCCGTCTAAAGAAGTGAAACTTCTGGGTGGTCCGGTCAGTCTTGATGCTCAATTTAACAAGGATTTGTTGGTCAGTAGGGTGCACAAGACTATGGCTCTTATTGATGCTGTAGAGAAGCTAGAAGACCCTCAATGTGAATTGTTGTTGTTCAGAAACTGTACGGGTGTTTCTAGGATTTACTTCGCTTTACGTACTACCAAGCCAGAATTTTTACTAGAAGCTCAGGATTTGTTTTACACGAGGTTGTTTCAATTCCTTAGGCATATCATTACAGATGATGGACCTGGTTATGGGCTTCTTACGCAGAGACTATCCACTTTGCCGTTCAAACATGGTGGTTTGGATGTTTACACTTTACAAGACACCCAACATTATTGTTACCTTGCTTCTTGTCTGTAGACCCTAGATTTGCAGTCTATCATTTTGAGGAACACCGGTATTAGTGGTAGCAGTTCTTCCCTTCAGCAAGCTTTGGACTCCTTCAACTCTGTGTGTGGGATTGTTTCTCCTATTTGCATTAGTAGTTTTTCCACCCATTCTATGAACTCTTCGGCAACTATCTACTTTGATGCTGTTAAGAAGAACATTCCCACCAATTATATTATGTCGGATCGTGACTCTGCGCTATGGCAATGTAACCAAACAAAACATACATGGGATTTTCTGATGGCAATTCCAATTCTGGGACTCAATCAACATATTAGAGCCATGTAATTTAGTGCTGTGCTCAAATATAGATTTGGGATCCCCCTATTCGAGATGGATGGTGCATGTCCCTTCTGCAAAAGGGATATGGATGCTTTTGGAGATCATGCCCTGCATTGTGCAAATGAAGTGGGCCTAAAGTTTAGACACGATTTGGTACGTTATACTATTGCTGACATGTGTTATCGAGCAGGTGTGCCGGCTAGGAAGGAGGTTGACTTGGGTTTGCTTGCCAACAATGGCACTGCTTTGAGACCAGCTGATATACTCGTGTTAAATTGGGATAATGGGCGTGACATGTGCTTTGATGTGACTGGCGTTTCACCCTTTACTGGAGGCGGGATTCACACCTTTTCTCTAGGGATTGCTATAAAAAATGCGGTCTCTAGGAAAAACGCCAAGTACTTAGAGAAGTGTACGGCACAAGGCTATGGTTTTGGAACACTTGCTTTCACCACCTTAGGAGAGCTTGGTGAGGATACCATGGATTTTCTAAAGCGCTTGCGTAATTACATTGCTAGTTATGATGCTAATGTACGTGTTGGAGATTTTCTCTTTCATAAATTAGGAGTGGTCATTCAAAAAGGGGTTGGAGCTCAGCTTGTTGCTCGGCTTCCGACTAATTTTTTACCGGATGCCTTCTGAGATATGTAAAGTTCGAAATGAAAACTTCTCCCTCTGTTTTTTTTTATCTGTCCTAATTTCTACTTTGGTCTGTCTTTTTTATCTGTCCGCTCTGTTTATAGATATATTTTTCCCTTAAACTATCAAATATACCCTTTATTTTTTATAATCATAAAATCATTTTAATATAGACTTAATTCAAAATCTTAAATATTATCACCATATATATCTATTCAATATCTTTGTCTTAATCGTCATTCCTTTTTTAAATAAAAACATTTATGGATATATATATATATATATAAAATTCATAATAAAACTTCTAGTTATTCTTATATAATTTTAGTTTTGGTAATAACATAACATTAAATAGGGCTAGTCAAGAGTTAATCATGACATTTTATATTATTTCCTTAATATTTTGACAAAGTCAATTAGGACTGTTAATTAAAGACGGAGGGAGTAATTATTTGAAAAATAAATAAATAAATAATAATTAAAAAAAAGAAGGTGAGTTGAGCTTTAGCACCCGTGCTTGGGAGTTGGGGCTACTTCCAAACGGTTTTAGTCTTATCTTCTGAAATAGAATTTCTATTACAGATATTTTTTCAGTTTGTAAACCCTAACAAAATTCATGGCATCGGGTAAGATTTGTCACTCAATTTCTTCCAAATTCAATGGGAATTGAAAATTCTCTATCCTAGTTTTTATCTCTGTCTCTTTTAAATCTCATTTTTTCAACTGAAATTTTGTTTTACATTTTCATTTTCATTTACAGTTGCACTTGAAGAACAGCAAGAAAAACTACGAAGATTGGTAGATGACTGGAGATTACAAAGCAATGTATTGTTAAACAACTTAGCAAAAGATCCATATAGATCGTCGTCAACATTTGATGCATGTAGTTCAAATTATGATCCAGTTCGTGTATTTGCTGAGCCATTAGAACATTCTAGTTTTTCAACACTTGTTGAATCGGATAACGTTGCAGTTTCGAAGTTTGTTGCTGTGCTTTCTTATGATTGCAGCGAAATATCCAGACTCAGTCGATATGTATGTTTTTCTCAACATTGACTTGATTTTCTACTCTTTTAGTGTGGTTTTGATTCTGAAATTGTTGGAACTTGGATTAGTAGTTGCATTTGAACTCAAATTTTAGGGAAATTCTAGGCACTATAGTACTAGACGACCAACGTTTGCTATTTTGTTTCTTAATTGGTTGGCACGGTCTCTTTCTCTCTCGATAAATACTTCAGTTTCAGCTGATCTAGTGCAACGAAGTAAATTATTTTCTTCCACAGTTAGTAAATGCCAGAACTATGTTTTTTCTAATGCTGGTTCTTGAGTAACTTGTTTCTTCTGTTTTAAGCTGCTGGGTTTAGTTTCATAACTGTTGAAATGCTGCATGATCAATAAGACGATAATAGATTTGCTCAATGCTTGTAGGCCAGAAGAAATATTTATAGACAACTTTCTTTGTTTGGTCATGGATCTAATCCTCAAGAAATGCTATTGGAGGGAGAGCCACAGAAGGCCTTTGGTCACGCGTTACCATTGTTCATGGAGCTATCAGACATTACTCGTAGGATGAGTGCGGTGATGTGCAATTTGCTCCAGCAGCTGGATTTCATATACTCTCTGCAAGACAAGAATGGTACACCATGCAAATCTTTTAAGAACATTACACTTGTAACCGCCTTTACTTCCCTCGGTGATGGTCTGGCGATGTTTCTCATTTTGGATGAAGTATTGGCAAACAATGACCATATTAAGAACTATTTATCTCTTTTCACAAGGTATACTTTGACTTCCCATAGTTTGTTGTGAACATCTTTTAAAATCTGTTTTGATAACCTAGTAAAAGTTTGAAACTTATACCTATTTGCTTACTGATCATTTTAAGACTGCATCTTTTTATTGATATGGCAATATCCTTTGGGTAATGTTGTATCATAAAACCAGTATTTTGAGTAATATTCCATGTGTGTCCAATGTAGCTTATACCTGGACAACTTGGGATGAGTTTGTTGTAAATGATCTTTGTAATTCTTGTTACTTTTGTTTGTGAATCAGTTTCTAAGAATCATATTTTACTCCAGTATGTTGACTAAGGTAAAACTTGAAGTTGACAACATTGGGATTGCGGTGGGGGATCTGGATTGCCTAGATCAAGTAGTTAGTCACCTAGGAAGACTTTTGGAGTTTGGGCTGTTTAAGGTAAAATACTGATTTTTTTAATGCATGAGCTTTAGTATCATTTTCCAATATTGCTTTTCTTCCAATTTTATTAGTTTCTCAGCATTATGTTAACCTTAAAGGTATAAGATAGTTCGCTTATTGTTTCAGCGTTTATTGCGTGAGGAATCGTCATGGATTGAAATTCTGCAGAAGGTCAACCAGAACAGAAAATTCCTTGATGCATGTACTTCATGTGTTCACGATGGCTTATTAGCAATCATTCCAAGGCTCGGTAAGTATTAAGTAGTTGCTTAGAAATTTGTTCTTTTCTTTTTCATCACCGACTGAACAGTCAGTAATTTGTGCGGCATAGATACGTGGAAGGAGTCTCTTTTGGATCGTAAGGAGATTCTTCATTATGTGGCTCTACTTTTATTTGGTACTTATGCTACAGGTATGGATCTCCACCTGTTCTAGTCATAATTATCTGTTCTTTGTTTTTACCGCAACTGTTTCCTAGTTTGTTCTAAGTCTCATCCTAGATTATTTTGTTCACTAACTAAATTGGGACAAAGCCTGGTGGTGAATCTCATCCTTCTTTTCCAGTTGATGATTTTATGCGTCTGTTACTTTCAGCTCAAATGCCGGAGAAAAGATTAGGGAAGGTCATAAAGGAGATGCTTCAAGTGGTCCCTGTAATTTATTGTGAAGGTGGTTTTAGATTTATACTCTTGGACTTGTTGAGAAGTCAGTTTATTCCACCGCTATCAGCATGGCTTATATTGAGAGATGCTACAACCGAATCTGCTACTGTCAAGAATAAATATCTTATACATCTAAATGAGATGTATTCTAGGTATGCTTGGATGCTCCTTCAATATGTTTTATTTTAAACTGAAATTTAGGGTCATCGCTTCTAGTTAGGATGTTTAGAAAATTATATACACGCATTTCTTTTGAATAGAGTTAATTATTAGATGGAAGAGACGAAGAGTAATGTTCTCACATTTGACAATCATATCATAGTATCCTATGAATGTTCTATAAAACGAAAGCAATCATTATTTTTTGTTTTTTCTTCCAGGTTTTTGTTAGTTGTTTACTTCCCGTACACATTCTTCCCGAGAAAGCTCATTTGACGAGTATTTGTTTCAATGCTAGTCATTTTGTAGATTTGGCAGTCTGATAAATTAAGCATTACCCGATGTATAGCCATGACCTGTTTTCCCGATTTTAATTACAGGGACAATGCTAGTATGTGTTCCAAAAACATTTGAATACAATAAATGATGTTAACTGATTTACCTTCCAGGGACTGGCAGCCGATGAAAAATGCATTAGCTTGTTGGGTTGCATCCTTTCAGTCAACTATATATCAAATGGTAGTTGATCATTTGCTTTATCTTCTTCAGACCTTTTCGACTTACTAAATTCTGGGGTATTGAGTCCCATGTTTACTGTGGCTGTAGGTCGAGTTGTCAAAGGTTGAGGCATGCCTAACACTTCACTTCAAACAGATTATTCAGGTAACAAGTAGAAGTTAAGTTAGAGCTGTATTCTTTATTTTGGCTAATCGCATGGGTAGTTTACTCATTCATTAACAGATTATTTAGGTAACAGGGTAGAGCTTATTTAGAGCTGTATTCTTTATATTAGTGTCATGTATCAGAATCTTGCGAGTTTATTTGACCTCACCGTCATTTTAAAAGTGAAATTTTGAACACATGATTCTAGTAATCTTTCATTGGCTCCCATCTGAGCCAAGATTGGCATTGAAGGTTGTAAGGCAAGAAATAGACAAGTATTTTGTGTACCCCACCAAAATTATAATCATCCAGGGCTGGAAGGACGGTCTCATCACCACTTAGATTGTCCACAGTTAACATTCACCCGTTTTGAAACCTCTTACGCCTTTAAAAGTTAGTTTGGCACATATATCAGTAGACAGCTCATAAATCACCCCCGGTTCATCTTCATGTGGGAGCCACAAAGATGTCCAGAAAGTTCGTTCTTGTTCTGGGGAATATGCCATGTGTATCTCATGTATGTTGGAGTTGAACATCCGCTTGGAGACTTATTCTTGGAGACTTATTCAAGTGTACTAATCCAGTGCAGGGAATACTTCTGGCGAATAGAATGCAAATGATGGTCACCTCGATGTTGGATCTTCATATGCTACTTCAGGTATGCTAAACATGCCAATTCAGAGTCTTTATTCATTTTCATTAGTTCGAAATGGTCAGTGATAACTTAAGTTTTTAATTTCCCATGATGGTATGTCTTGATGAGTAAAGGGCAATGAAAGATTCATCTGGTCTCCGATTTTGCTTGCTACTTTGTAAAATTTATTAGGTTAAAAGATTGGTTTTCCAGCAAGTATCTTTGAGTACCATGCTCTACCTTAAATTGAAGGTAGGAGTTGAGCCAATATGAATGCAGAAAATAAAATGTTTTCCTTTGTATTGGTAAAAGACTACACATAGTGCATACTAAAGCTGTCCTTGCAGATGTTCAGTTAGTATTTAGTATTTAAAAAAAACTTAATCAGTGCAACTAGTTCTCATAGGTTCTACTTGACACAATTGTTTAAGGTGTATTTTCTATATTAGCTGCTGTCTGGATTCCTTTTGGTACTATAAAATGATATATATATATTTGAATCCAAGTGATCAGGTGACAGATTTGTATTTGGAACCCCATCATCAGTAAGTCATATTTCATGTTATGAGTTTTATTTACATGTGTTAGCTATGCCATCAAATCACCAGAACAGTGTACATTTGAATTAATCATTTTTCCTTTGCATCACCAATTTGTGATCTTTAATCAGTTAAATTTCTTTATAGGCACTTTTCTTATTGTCTATTACACTGTTAGTTTCTATTGTAATTACTAATTTTGAGTCGCTTGTTATTTTGGTTTTCTCCTTTTAAACACTCTAGAAATTTGCAGGTTCCTATCAGGAGAGAAAGATTGATATCTCTCTGCCACATTGTTGTTTTAATCAAGGTAAGACAACATAATGCTATTTTCAATTGGAGGACCTGTTGTGGTTTCGTCTTGTATATAAGTAATCCGTTTGATATAGGTTGTTGAGAGCACATTCAGAAAGAAGGAACTAGATATCATCCAAACTCTTCCACATATGATAAATCTTATCCAGGAGGAGATAGAGCAGTTACTCCTACTAGCAAAGGTATATGTTTATCTGCTCTTAGGCGTTAGCGTGTGATGTTGTAAACTTCCATGTTTTATAACATTAATTTGGAAGAGCATCTTTTGATATTATTCATTATTTGTAGGAAAAGCTGCTGTCTGAAATTTCTAGAGGAAGTCAAGCGGGCAAGATTAAAATTTTAAGCTCTTTAACACGTAAGCATATATTTGGGCTTCATCATTCTCCCTTTGAGGAAGTTAAGACTTTTGACCTTTAAAATTAAAAGAACTTTGCTCGGGCAGGAATACATATATCATATAGGAGCTATTAGTTATTCAAGTACAATCTCAGCAATAAATTTCTATAATATGAATTACTGATGCTGGTTTCAGGAGTGCAAAAAAAAAAAAAAAAAAAAAAAAAAAAAAAAAAAAAAAAAACTCATTAAGTGCTAATTACCCATGCATTTGTGTAACCTCCATCATTCGTGTATGTCACTCTTTCTGTGTTTGTAGACAACCTTTATGACTTTTGGTTGAGTATTGATGAGTTGACTAATAGAAACACAGTATTAGTCCAGAACAAAATTCATTGATTTTAATCAAAAAGCAATTTGGCGACAATCTTGGAGCTCATGTATTGGAGTAGTAGTTCGCATATGGATTTTTTGAGGAATTAATAGTCTATTTATAATTTGTGTACCCACTTGAGCTGATTCAGTGCAAGCTTCTTTCTTTACCTTGCTATCTTTCTTTGATTTTGTGAAGTTGTATTTTCATGCAATAATATTGGTGTATCTTTTATGGTATTCTGATCTTACATCTCCTCTGGATGTAGGTGGTAGAGATACAGACACAAGGCTGACAGACGCACTTTCTTTGGTAAATGCACATATGTTACTACCATCTTGTATACAACTCTTTATATAAATCTGTGCTTGAATTAAGTTTTGCTTTGTTCTAAAACATCCCCTCAGCTTTCCTTTGGTACATGATCTTTGCTGAATAGTTAAAATTTATAATTTCTTTTGTCTCTATTTCACACAACATCTGATCTCTTAAACACAAATTGATTATTTCTTAGTATAGGAATTAGCCTTTTCAGGCAATTCTAGGCACCGGGGTTGTAAACCATCATTTGGTTATACAAGTAACAAGTTAATATGCGCTAAATGCATCGACTGAAAGATTTGCGAATTACTTCAAATCAGCCTTTATGTTTATATTTTTGTGGTTGACTACTCAAGAAAATAAGTGCGTTGGTGGATGGACTTTATCTTTCATAATTACCTTGTAGTAATATATGATCAGTTTGAAAGCTTGATGCTCTTTCTGATAGTCTTTGCAACACATCTTGACCATTTTTATAGGTGTTGATATCATTGCGTATGCTAGAAGGAGGGGGTAGCTGTAAAAGGCTTTGCATACTTACTACAGCTCTGGATGTCCTCCAAAGCATTGTACGTGGTTAGTTAGTGGACGAAACTTGCATTCTGTAATTATCATTTATGTTACCATGAGAATTCTACTGTTCCCCTGCCCTTAGCTTTCAACTGCATTTGCTTTTGATACTGTTATAGTCTGGTTGGATTTTACAAAATGATCCTGCATTTGGGCTTGCATACTTAAAAGTGGATGTGTGGGACAGTCGTAATAATTCTCATTCTCTCATGTTTCGCCTATGGATCCTGTCTTTATGGATACATCTGCTCACTGAACCAGGGTTACCTGGATATTGACTACTCACGAATTAAGAAGCTCATATCAAAGGTTGAACTTGTTGCTAAGTTTCAAAGAACATTGGAGGAGGTTACAGAATGCAGCTTCTTGTACTGGAGAGAGGAAATGATAGGAACTTGGTTTTCCATGGTTTATATGGATGTGAACAAGCTCTCATGGCTGCAGTAAGTTGGGAAGAAACCAATTTATATGCTATAGTATCTATACTAATAGGCATCTAGAACTTACTTTGATGTTTAAAAGAAATCAACATATTTAATATTTGAGTTAATGTTGCTGTATGGTGTAATAAGTTTTCGATT
Source organism: Papaver atlanticum (assembly GCA_023531105.1). Taxonomy (NCBI): domain Eukaryota; kingdom Viridiplantae; phylum Streptophyta; class Magnoliopsida; order Ranunculales; family Papaveraceae; genus Papaver; species Papaver atlanticum. The sequence goes on from JAJJMB010015736.1 coordinate 482,870, forward strand.
TTCAGGTACCTTCTTGATGCATTTTGTGATGGATTGAGGCTTCTCAAACATGGTCACGTAGGAAAGTCGGTCATTCATTCACTGGAGGACAAAATAGAGAGTGCAGTTAAAAATGTGTGTGAGAGTCTAACTGCGAAACTCGCTATGCTTGTATGCCTTTGTTTCAATTAGCATTAGCTTCCTTTGGCTTCAACCCTTAGTTGAGATAGGGTCATCCCACAGTGGTGTGGAGATGATCAAATGGGGTGTTTTTGGTCGGTATAATCTCCTCGCCAGTAGACCACCCTCGAAATATCCATCCCGATCTGCATTTGTTTTTCCATCAAAAGGTGTTTGAAATGAAATAATGAAAATGTTGAGCTATTTACTGATTATTTTTGACCAACTTTGTTGGAGGTGTGATGTTAGATCGATTTGAGTGAGGATAACACCATCATCTTCATGTAAGCTGTGCAAGCGTCCACAAAAACATTTTAGGGATAGCGTTATACAAGGATCCTTCCTTCTATTATTAATTCTGTCATGATATAACATCTTTTTCAGGGAAAAAGATTCTCTTACTGTATTCCTTTAATTGAAGGGCATTTTCCGCTGATCCTAAAAGTGTCTGCTTTGATCACAGGATATTATTGCACCTCTTTGTAAAGATATCGAGACCGATCTCCGGCTTCATGTTCATTCCACCCACTTAAAGGAATCTGTTCCTGTAAACCCACGAAAGGTAATCAAGTTTTTCTGACTGAAGACATCAGTCTCCCCTTTTCTCATTTTTTTCTTCTTCTTTTGGGTGAGTGGCTTCCCTTATCTACTGCTGTTGTAATATGGTACTGTTGTGGAATTTTGCACCAGACTGGCGTACGGAATCTTTCTTGCTACATACAGCTGAAGCCTCTGCGACTACCAATGAAGTCTATTCATATTAAGTTACATGTGGAGAGTTACTTGAATTCTGCCTTCCACAAATACACAGCCATGTCACCTAATGATTGGAAGGTAAATATCATCTTCTTTATTTGCTATCCTCCTTTAAACTGTACATAGTATTACTCCATGTACCTTGCTATTAGATGGTTCTAGATGCATGCAACTTCGCAAGTGATGATTGTTGCCAAGTTCTAGACCCTGTTTACACTTGAACTATTGTAGTATCTAGTGTGGTGATGGTTTCGGGTTTGAGCTGATTCTGACATGTTTAACCCCAGATATACTTGGATATGAGGCAACTAGCTGGATTGAAGTATGGGCTTGTATTAAATGAGATTCATCTACCGGAGCATTCTTTGGAGACTGATCTTGATGTGGCTTGTATTATGCAAAATCTTGAAGAGTTTGCTGCTACATACTCGTATAACATGAGTAATCAGGTGAGATATTTGTAGCTTGCAGCTGTTTCAGAGGATGTTGTACAAGGATTAAGTATGCAAAGAAGGTTAAATTGAGTTACAATTATTTTCTCTTTTTAGGTTTTCATCAGGAAGGCCTCCAGCAATCATGGTCGAAAGGCCTCTAGTGTTTTTGGAATGGACAGTGTTGTCTCTTCAATAACTACCCATGGTTTTGGAATGATCTCTGCAGCATTAAACTCTGTGCTCAATTTTATAACTCAGAAGATTGTAGCTCTGCCGGAATTCCTTCAAGAAAATTTTGTCAATTCTATTTCACGGAAGGATCTCAACGTCTTGAAGGTATGTGATGGTATGTGATTCTCGTGTAGGAGAAAACATGTCAACAATATCAACTGTAGTATATTAACAGAGGGCCTCCTTTTAAAGTTATTTACCATTCTTATGCAAAAGCCTGGGATTCTTGATATACTTGCCTACTTTTGTAGTTGGCAATGTGTCAGCTCTAAATATACCACCAAATAGGGAACATTTAACTAGGTGTAGGTGGCGAATAATAGATAGCCACTCAACAGTATTTATCTAATCACAAGATGTGACAATTCTCTTCTCCTCCTTTATTCGGCAGCTTATTTATACATAAATACATGGTTGTACAATGTACGGTAACTCTTCATGTTGGTGGTACATTTCTGCGTGAAATAGTCTGTCATTTACTGTACTATAAATTGTTGCGCAATAGCAATTTGAATGGTGTTTTTTCATATTGAAGATCAGCAAAGAAACTACGAATGGTTATCCTTCAGTACAAGGGGATAGGTACGATGTGGCTATGAAGCTGCCATTTGCGGATGATGAGTTACGGCTTTTGGAACAGACACGCTGTACCATCACCTATATTGGTAATGTGTTAGGGTTGGTGCGGGTCCTGCAAGCAGGGTGTTTGCGTTATGCCTACAGTGAATCTCGGTATGAATATGACACAAACTTCTCAAATGGATTTATCTTGTGCTAGCAATTCATTCGTATTTGATCTAGCAAAAAGGAAAAAAGAGGCAATTATGTTTCATGAACCCAATAAGACTTTCTGACTTGTAGGTTTTTACGCAAACCGGCAAGTATTGTAAGTTACAACGAAGAATTTCAAAAGCTTGGCTTAATAGATGGAATGATTACAGCCGCCAAAATAATGGACACAGCAGTAGAAACTACACATCAAGCTGAAGCGCATGTGAAATTATTTTCTTCTCTTCTTACTACAGTTTCAAAGGTAATTTTGGTTTTTGTTCATGTCATATATGAGTCTTAGTTGCTAAACCCCAGAATATTACAGTGGTTAATCTGTGAAGAGTTTAACTCCATTCTATTACTACTTTCGTCTTCTAAATGAATTAATAGTATTAGTACCTATTCATCTGTATGTAGGGACTTCAGAGCAGTGAGAAAATGCCTCTCGGGGATTTCCATCTTATAATTCCACCCCTTATAATCTACTCATTAGATTTCAAAATCAATGGCAAGGATAAAATAATGAGGAGGAGCCTTGATGTAAACCAAATAATTATGGATGATGGGTTCATGATGGGTGTTGCATTTGTTCTCAAGGTATGTTTCTCAAACTTTTTTCTTACCTCTTCTGTTAGCAAACTGATTTTCCTCTATCGTTTTAGTTGGTGAAAGATATGTGAAAGAAAATGGGCGATTTTCCTTTCTCTCACAAACGAAAGAATTTTTGTTTATTTTTGTGTAAGTGAAAAAGCTAAAAGCTAAATTTGCTTCTCATGACATGTCTTTAATAATTGACGATGGTTGGCAATTTGTCTGATAAAATATGTGCAGGAGTTTCATAGGCTAGCATTAACGTGCCCAAATATTTATATTGCAGGTTACAGAACAAGAAAAGGCACTAGATGGGCTTCATTGGTTTGCCAACATGAGTGAGCACTTACATCAGCAATTGCTGTCTCTGGAGGAAAGTAAAGATACAGAGCAACATACGGGTAACAGTGGTCTTACCCAATTAAAGATATGGGGCAAAACAGGTTCACCAATTTCAACAGAAACAAAAAAGGTTTGATAAACATCTCCTTCTACTTGTCAGCAACTAATATTTTTTCCCGATTTTGCTGATTTAAGGTTTTACTCAGGTATCCTAGAATCCTTATTTTGTTCAAACGGACCTTCTAGTTCCTACAATCATCTACGTCTTCCTCATTTAGTTGATCACTTGGCTTGATTACTAACATCCTACCCCATATAACTGGGTTTGCAGGTCATTGATAAAATCAAGAATTACCAAAATGAGTTGGAGCTTGTTCACTGTAGTCTTGATATTGCACGGACAATCATCACTTCTAACTAGGGGAATCCTTTAAAATGATGTAGTTAGTTTTTGTTGTTGTTTATTTGTATCCTTTTCTTTTAATTGTAAAAACATTTTCATGCCAAAAGGGCTCCCCCACTTAACTTTACATATACCCTTTCTCATACTGAAAGGTTAAAGCGTAGCTGAAAATTCCATTATTGGAACAACAATAGTCATTCCAGCTTATTTTCAAATCTCACAAGGTTACATTCCACCTGGTTAATTGCTGCTCACGTTTTCCCAAACGCGCTGGACAATTGTTCAGCAATCCAACCTCCCAACAAACTCCAAAGAGGGGCTTGCTAAGAACTTGCATTAAGTAACAAAACACAGCAAACCCAAACCAATTTTTGATTTTTCCACTTAATTAAGTCTATAACTAATTTCCTAAAATGCATCCAAATACCCTATAAACCATTTCCTTTAGGGAGTTGGTGAAAGACACGGAAAGGGTTTTAATGTTTAAGGTTTCTCTCTCTCTTTTCATTCGTCAAGATTTAGAGAGATAGTTGATAGGAGGAGCAATGAGGTGAAAGAGCTCGTGATTTTAAGGCTTACCAGATAGATTCGATGGCACTAACAGCTTCAAGAATAGCTTCTTTTGGATTCCAGGTACACACTTTTTTTTTTTTTACTAAATATTTTCCAGGAAACTTCTCTTCTTCTTTTGAACAATAAATATCATTTCCCACTGTTTTCATTTTTATTCGATGTTTTTACAGACCCATGTTCTTCTTTCTCATCCCGTCACTTTCTCACTAACCTACTACCATTGCCACTACCACTATCTAAATTCTGTAGCTTTTCTTAGTCAATCTGTGATGCATCAATCTAAATTGTATTCATAACAAGCACTACAGCTCAATTCAATAAAGATCGGAAACGGAAAATTGAATGTAGATTTCTAGTAGATCTTTGTCTGTAAGTATCTAGTTGACTTTGCTCTAAAATTATTACCATCTCCCAACTCTCTCTCAATTGTTTTATAGTCAGTGTATAGCGGTGGTGTTTGATAAAATGCCAAAACGATTATACCAAATAAGTTTTTGGTTTTGCTGTCAAATAAAAAAGCTTGAATTTTCTTGTTCATGATTTGTTGTTGTGCATTATGTTCCCTTTATGGGGAGGTTTGATAGACATGAATCATGGTGATTGAAGTTGTACCCTCTTGTAAATGTTTTTGAACAAGAATTTATCATCTTCAAAATCATAACAATATTCTCCCTAATAGATTATTGTGTAGGTGATATTCCATAAGACCTGGTTAAGATAAGGGAAGGGAAACTCACAATTGCAGTAGTAGTAGTTGGAAATTCATAAGAGATGATGTTACTGGTGACATTAGCTAAATTGGTCTGACCAAATTAAATTTCCAATCCCTGGGTTGTTGTTGGAAATTTTGAGTGAGTCATCTAACACTGTAAGTTCATAATATGAATAAATACATAAATCACTTTTTGGGTAGCACTCTTGGATGGCTAAGTTTTTGGATATGTGGGAATCACTGGTCTCACCCTCTTAGTTAAGAAGGCTATTCTGTTTGAACATTGAGACCTGTTCTGTTTATTTTTCTGGCTCATGTTTAGGAGTTTCACTTACAGTGGTTTTGAACTCGAATATTTTTCACCATAGCAATGTTGAAACCCGGTGAGTGGTGAAGTATGAACCCTTGGCATTATCTGGATTGATAGAATAAAGAAACAAAATTCCATACTACGCAAATGGTATTTAAATAGGACTTAAACATTCTCATCCTTGTATCTAGTATGGCAGATGTTCCCCATGTGAATTCCGTTGCCTAGAATTAGTGTACTACAAAATTGAATTTAGATATTTAAACAACTTACTCAAACAGTTGATGTTGTTCAGAAGCTCAAAAAGTCTTCTCCTTTTCTGGTTTCTTAGCCCATGCTATCATTGATCTTCGGTGTTCCACTAAACTTACCAGCCATATGATATTTATTGGCTAGAATAGTTTAAGTTTTTCTTTGTCCCTCTTTTGTGACTCTCTGCAGATTTTTGTTGAATGCTAGGCACTGAGTTTCCCTTTTAAGAAGACCGAAAGCCCGCGTCCCACAAAAATCAAGGGAGTAAATATGGAATTATCACTTACACAGCCTGATGATTGGCATCTTCATCTTCGTGATGGTGATCTCCTAGAAGCTGTCGTCCAACACAGGTCAACCATTTTCTCTTTCACTGTTATTTTTTAATGATTTGGATTTTTATTAGTTTCGTTAAGTTACTTAAGAAAACCTGGTATCCTGCAGCGCAAATCAGTTTGGGAGGGCTATTGTAATGCCAAATCTGAAACCTCCTGTCACTACTACCGCTGCCGCAGTCTCTTATCGAGAATCCATACTGAAAGCACTCCCAACAAAGAGCGATTTCACTCCTCTTATGACACTTTACCTAACAGATAACACCCATCCCAATGAGATTAAGCTTGCTAGTGAGTCCATATATGAATTTCTTATGTGATTCTTTAATGAAATGATTTTTGCTTTGCCTAGATGTCTTGAAATCCTAACATAATATGTGATTTCCTTTGTCAGGAGAGAGCGGGGTTGTTTTTGCAGTGAAGTTGTATCCTGCAGGAGCCACTACTAATTCTCAAGATGGTGTTTCAGATCTTTTCGGGAAGTGTTTGCCTGTTCTCGAGGAGATGATTGAGCAGAATATGCCATTGCTGGTAATTTTACTCCTGTACTTGGTTAACAATTTAGTCAGTAGAGCATGCGTATGACTGATACGAGTAGTCCGTGGACGTGCAAGTTTTGTGCATGATTTTCGGTGGTTAGCTAACAAATTGTTTCTGGTGATTGATTCTCGTTATTGATATGTTAAAGGCAGATGTAACATGTCTGCTGTTTATTTGTTGAGACCACATAGCTCATTTTGTTATCTTTTTTGGTTAATGAACTGTTTTGTTTTGGATGTGCGTTAGGATGTCTTCGGCGTCTTAACCCTCTCAAATCTGCTCTTGTAAAATGGGAAATTACTTGTAATTTTTTATCATCGGTTTGCTGTCAACTTTGTTTCCATTAAGTGAATAAAATCTTATGCAGGTCCATGGGGAGGTTACAAATTCAGAGGTTGACATATTTGATCGTGAGAAAGTCTTCATTGATACCATTTTAAGACCATTAATACAGAAGCTTCCACATTTGAAAGTTGTCATGGAGCATATTACTACTGAGGATGCCGTGAGATTCGTTGAATCCTGTAGTGAAGGTATTTTTTGTTTTATGTTCTTTTGTTGAAGTCCTTGTCACTCATCAATTCTGATATAAAACCCCATTTTAACGTTTTTGAGTCATCTAATCTGCTAGGATCTGTTGCTGCAACCGTGACTCCTCAACATCTTATTCTCAACAGAAATGCTTTGTTTCAAGGAGGATTGCAACCACATAATTACTGTCTTCCAGTTTTAAAAAGAGAGATCCACAGTAGGCACTCACACTCTCTTGATAAACAACTTCGACTCCTTTTTACTGTATTGGTCATAAATTTGTTGGGTTGTTGTTTCATTCAGGACAAGCCATTGTATCAGCTGTAACAAGCGGGAATAAAAGATTTTTTCTTGGAACTGATAGTGCTCCTCATGAGAGAAAGCGGAAAGAAACTACTTGTGGGTGTGCCGGTATTTACAACTCCCCTGTTGCCCTATCTGCTTATGCAAAGGTCTTTGAAGAGGTAATACTGTTTTTCTCATATTTGGGTTTTAGCATGAAATTTTTAATTACACTTCGGTAGTTATATCAATTGATTATTGAGATGATATTATTCAAGGGGTTCCATCATAAAACGATGATATCTCTCTCCATTCTCAATAATAATTGTATTAGTTGTTGTTTGTTGAAGAGTTGAAATAGTACCACCTTTCATTTGTAGGCTGGTGCACTTGAGCACTTGGAAGCGTTTACAAGCTTTAATGGGCCTGATTTTTATGGGCTCCCACGAAATACAGCGAAAATCAAATTAATCAAGAAACCATGGAAGGTACCTGAGTTTTATACTCTTGAAGACGGAGGACAACTTGTTCCCATGTTTGCAGGCCAAACCCTCGACTGGTTCCCAAGCACTCTTACATGATACACCTCGCATAATTTATGCCTACAGTGTAACTGAGTTTGTTTTTTATTCATTTCCCTACGTTGTGAGACATTAAATTCATCGCCTTAATTTGTATTTGGTCAATATGTTAAGGGTTAAAACTCGTTTTCCAGATCTTTGGTAGTACCAATTAGAGTTCAGTGGAAAAAATATATACAGTAACTCTGAGAGACAGTATCTATCCCCAGCTCCATTTCTGGTAGTCTAACTGATATGCTATGACAACCCGTTTGGTTGGGAGTCCAATAATTCGATTATAGGGTAATTCGATTATAACATCTTATCATTGTCAGCTGGTAGAAACAAAGTTATTTTACTCGATTTGGGCTTAAGACTTGAACTAGAACGTCGAGATTGTGGAATACTAATCCACCCGTTGGAACACTAGCTAATCTATCAGTTTGCATGTCCAAAAAAAAAAAAACTTTAGGCAATCTAATATGGACTTTAGATGTACATAAAGATTCACTTCGGCCAAAAGAAGATGGCGAAGATGTATTGGGAGCTGAATATCCCTATTTAAGTGATAGGCATATTATTATACTTAACACAATGTATTCAACCAGATATCTCGTTCTCAGTAAACATGTTAATTAGATATGGCTCAGCGTCATTGGAACGGTATAGAAAATATCTTGAGATACCTAAAGGGAACCAACGACATGGATTTGTTTTATTCATATGAAGACAATGGAGAGCCGCTAAGTAATTGCAACTCCTTACATTAAAACACCAAATAATGTTTTAATTGGTTTTGCTGATGCTAGGTACCTCTCATATCCACACAAAGATCGATCCGAAACTGGATACATGTTCACCATTGGGAACATAGCGATATCCCGGAGATCAACCAAGCAAGCCCTTATTCCACAAACCATTCTGAGATCATTACCCTTCATGAGGCGGTTGGTCAGTGTACCCGGTTAAAGTTTATCATTACACACATTCGAGGGACAAGTGATTTGAGTTATGCCATTGAAGAGCCAACTTGCATCTACGAAGACAATATTACTTGCATTGAACAAATGAAGGAAGGGTATATCAAGGGTGATAATATGAAACATATATCACCGAAGTTCTTTTACAATCAACAACAACAATGCCTAAATATTCAAGTCAGTAAAGTAAAGTCTGATGAGATTTTAAAACATGTAGGTATATCAAGGGTGATAAAACGAGACATGTGTAGGAATTATTCTTTCCCTTACCACCACTTGTACCTACACAAGTCTCTACTCTTCATGTATATAAAGTGTGGAAACAATAAATGAAGAGACAACTGATTATTCTTCTTCCCTTTTCATATTTTGTCTCCTCTTCCCTTTTTATGTTTTTGTCTTTTATTTGTCTACCTCTTGAAACAACAAATTAGTTTTCGATCATCTATACAAACACACAAAAAGATAAGCAAATAAGATCTAAAACATTATCACCATCAACAAAGAAAAAGCAGCGTAAAATAAAGTACATATACTATATTAAATGAAGATTATAATTTCTTCTCTCAATTCATCACTATGAACAACAACAACATAGTGTGTTAGAGCATTGATCGGTCGAACTCACAAGTGTTGCTATCTCAATCTTGTTGTCAAATTTAGTTGTCAAAACTATATCTTGATTCTAGTCTACAATTAGTTAAGTCTCGGACTAGGATAAAAATGTGGTTGAGAAACAAAAGATTGCAGCAGTCATCATTGCGTTCGACCGTTTGAAGGCGGAGATCAACCGAAGCTTTTGGAGAACTTCATCAACAAAAGGTAAGTGAAGACTGAACCACATATATCTCAAGTTATATTCACTTTCTATCATTTTGAGATGATGTCGCATAACTAATTAGACTAGTATGCATAGACAAGAATTTCAAGTGAAGTTTATCTTGATAATTTCCCGAAATATAATGGCTAAGCTTAAAGAACATTTGTTCATACTTGATGAATTTCTGTTTAGGACAATTTATTGTTCGGAATCAAAATCGTGATTTAAGTTTATCATTCGGAAATAGCCTGGAAAAGTGATATTTGTCATTGATGTTATTCAGGAATGTTTCGATTTGATTTAGAGAATTATAGAACTACTATTGATTCGAATACAAGATAGTGGTATCAGTTTTACTGGGAAAGCTGTTATAAGTCTGAACCCGTATTACATGTATTCGTACAAGTAGCGGAGTAGCTATATAAATATCGACTTACAGATTAATGGTAAACATATTCTTATGAACTAGGAATGGAGGAACTGAATCCAATCATTCTCCAGGGGTATTATATGCTGCCTGCAACATTTAGCCGCACATTCAGCTAAGATAAAAATTCATAATTTCTATTAACATGTCTAATTTCATAAAAATTGAGATCGTTCAAAATAAAAATACAATCATCTAAGAACTACTAAACCAACTAGTCTGGATATTAACATTTTGTATTTATCGTAATTTTTTATCATCTAAGATAGAACTACTGAACCAACTAGTTTGGTAGTTTTTATTTTTTAAATAAGAGACTGAATTCTTAGCATCACTGTCGATGCAAATCACTTCCAACTTCAGACTCCTTGCCCATTCAGCAGCTACAAGGATTGCGTAGCTTTCAGCTTTTTCTGGATCTCTTGTTATCCCTTTAATTGTTTTCCATCCCCCATACTTCCTTGATTCATCAATTAGATAAATATTAATAACCATTTTAGCATGACTTTCAGTGAAAGAAGGATCACAGTATAACATAGCACAATTATTAAGCAGATTCACAGGTGGTAGCTGGGGAACAAAAGCTTGGGTTGTGCTCATTATGGTACTACTGGATCTAGATTGTATTGTTTCATCTGTAAGTTTAATTGCATTAGAAAACGTTGCAGAACCACTTAGAGTTTTTCCTCAAAATATCTTGAAACAATTCGAGTCCCATGTTAGGGTAGCTTGGGGAAACGTTATGTCTAGTCTTAGAAGTTCTTATTTGCCAAAGAGCCAAAGAGTATAGTTTCCAAGAAGATTTGGAATAGTGTTTCAGACATCATTAAAGATGTTGATCTATAGATTTTTTAGCGAAGCTTATTACATATTTGAATCTTCTTATATTTTTACATGTTATTCGATCAGACCGTCAATATTAAACAAAACTTGCTCATGTTTCTTTTGGAAATAACTCGTTAATGAGGATTTCCAGAAAGAGTTTAAGAGTACCTTTCTTGACCCTTGACTTCAAATAATTATGACCAGAAATAGGATTATCAATGGTGCCCGCTATCTGAGCTTTTTACAATAAGGACATGCTAAAGTAACCATTGCATTAATAAGCTCATCCCAGTTTTGGTAGGAAATTTTCAGGGATATTCTGTTATGATTTTTCCTCTGGAAGAATGTAATATGCATTGATACTGTATGATCATGCATTGACAGCTTCACTCATTAGATAAAGGTTGGGAGTCGGTTCCCCATTGAACAAGAGAAGTTAGCTAAAAACAAAATTGTAGAAATTGGGAGTCGATGTAGGAAGATAGGCTTCACCATGCAGGAGAAATTAGTGTTAAGAGACAGGGCACAATTGCTGATGGTTACTGATTTTGAGTATGCACCAATTGTGAAACTTGATATGACTATATAGACAGATCCTGTGACTGAGTTTATCATCCAAGAAATATAATGTAGTATACGGAAGAGTAAATGCCGTGATGTCAGGGGACTTTGTATATGAGTTTTTCAATTGTATATGTCCGTATCATGCTGTATTTGTCTCCCAACAAGGTAAACATAATTTAAGAGGGCCTTGTAGGCCTAAGCTGATAATCACTTTAGGTTTAGTCCATTATCAATAGCAATTGTACTTCTGGAGTTACTGTGTTTGTCCGACTCACTAATGTGTTTTGCATCACTAATGTGTTTTGCATATATTCATATACCGTTTTCTCCACTACAGATCTTTTATTATGCACCAAAGATGTCTGAGAGTTGGAAAGGGCAGAAGCTGCTATCTAGAGAGCTGAGTTTCATATAAGTTCCCACGTGACAAAGTTCTTGAGGTTGCAGATGCTTCCTGCTTCTGATCAAACTGGTGCTACTCCAGGCTCGCAAAGGTTTGCTCTATTATTTGGTACCCTTGATGGAAGTATTGGTTGTGTTGCACTCCTTGATGAGCTCAACTTCCGTCGGCTGCAGACCCTTCAGAGAAGGCTTGTTGATGCAGTTCCTCATATGGGTGGCCTGAACCCTAAAGCTTTTCGACAGTTCCACTCAAAAGGGAGAGCCCATAAGCCTGGCCCTGACAACATGATAGACTGTGAGAGTGTGAGCTGCTCAGACAGTAAGTTACCACACTTTGCCATTAAACATGTTCATTATAAGATCCAGCGTTATTTCGATTTTTCTCTGAGTTAAAACCGAAGACCTTAGTGTACAGGTGTGTGATTTGGACTCATCTTCTTATGCTCCCTCTTAAGACTGACTCAACGCTCTGTAACATGAAGCTGAACAAGTGCTGGTTTTACCATCTTATGAAAATAAACCTGCCAAATGCTTATTAAAAATTCTGAATTTCAGTGGGTGTGTCCATGTAAGCCCGTTAGAGCTGGTATATGCATTGTGATTGTAAGTAACTTGATCTGAACTATCCAGGCATGCTTGATGCAATGGTTTGTTCTTTTAACTAAAACCTTGTAAGAAGGATTACTGCTTAGTTGCAAGCAACTGAACTTGAGCCTATATAAAGACACAAAAACAAATAGCATTAGGGAGATACTTTAAATCTCCATGACCACCTCGACGCTAATATATTTTTTTTTCTCGGTTAATTAATGTTACTTCTTTTTAGCTTCCATTAATATTTAACTGGAGGAATTCGGAGAATGTTCTCACATCTTTCAAAGAGAATGTTCTTACATCTTTCAAAGAAACTAGACAGTTTGCGGAATCTCGAACATTCTCCTAAAGCTTTCAACGAAGTTAAACTGTTAATGTGAGGAATGGCTCGAAAGTATTTACAATCCCCTAGTTTCTCGAATAGTGAAGTTTTTGGGTTATAACAACATATTTGCCGACCAAACTGGTTTGTGCGCCACAGTAGAACTTCGTTATTTTTTGTAATTGTGAAAGGTTCATAGTTCATCACGACATCGCATGGTATATTGAACTCTTTCCTCCAACTCCAAGCATTGCTGTAGTAGTCCTCTTGTTGTTGATGGTCGTCGTAGTTTTCAAGTCGGTTTCGTTTGGCTTCACAAGTTGTAGCATCACTCATATTCTTCTTAAATACTAATATATCGATGCAATTGTTCCTCCCGTCTTTAAGAACCAGACATAAATCTTCCCCCAGCAACAGGAGTCTAGGCAGAACATGCTCATCAATAAGAGGTGATGAGACTATTTTGAATTTCTCGTTTGCCAAATCGAAAGCCAAAATATTAAACTCTACTCCGCCTTGTTTGACCAACCAATGAACAACTCCATTTGCAAAGACCCCAAAAAAGGGAAAAGGGATTCTATTTGCGAAGTCCTCAAACAAGGGGAGAAAGAAAGGGATTCTCCCTACATCTCTCCATCCAAGGTTACTACCAAGAGTATATACCTGGACACGTCCGTCCTTTTTGGGCATGGTAGAGTGTATCCTAACAATTTTATACTCATTAGCGGAAGGAATGTAACCAAATCCGACCACCGAGTCTTCCTTCAATAGATTTAGTTTCCTTGATCCTGGAAGACGAATGATTTCTCCAGTAACCGGATTGCAAATACTGATGACTTGACGTGATCTTAAGCTTTTATATTTGCGCACTTCTTCTAAGCAAACCAATCCGTTGCATGAACCAACCATGAAAGCAGAAGTGGTTCTTGTCCATTTGAAGTTGCCATGCTTTAACTTTTTGATATTAATTTTAGTATAATCAGGAAGGTGACTGGAATTTTTTCCATAATGAAATTGGAATCTAAGATCGCCCATGCTGAAGTAAAACAACTCGGAATAAAGGAGACCTGATTTAGTTTTATTTCCGAGAAGTGATCTCCAAATTTTGCACACTAGTTTGCATTGTAAAGTTGATTCATCGGGTAAGCGGGAAAGTATATTGTCTAAGATGTCAGTGTGAAGATTCTCCATTAGATAATCTTGATTATACGAAGAAATTCTCTTTCGTTTGATTCTTTCTCCTCCTTGGTGAGTGGCTTCCTAGATTTGGAAAACTTGGAGAACAAAATTGTGTATAAAATTTTATACTAAAAGTAGAATTGAGAGAAAATAAAATCAATAATAATGTGTGAAATTATGTTGGTATCACGCCAGTCGATCCAGAAACCACGCAAACAAGGAAAAAAAAACCCTTCTCATCAATGGCTGCTGAAACTTCTACCTTACACCAAGTTCATATTAACCATCTCATCAGTGCCAAATTAACAGACACCAACTATCTCCTTTGGGTAACCCAATTTAAGCCTCTTCTAAGGGGTTATAAAGTGATGGGTTTGATTGATGGTACTACTCCAAAGCCACCAAGAACCTTGCCAAATTCAACTACCATTAATCCAGAATTGTAACATCCATGAGCACCACAGTAGATATGGACATGGATACATTCTTTACACATCTCTTGTCCTTTGATATGCGCATGGAACAACAACTTGCATTACTCCAACAACCACTTGCTAATGTAGCTGCAACCTCTTCTTCAACACCACCTCCGAGGCCTGATCAGCGGAGAAACAAAAATCAAGGCTACAACCAAAGCAACAATCGACAGCCAAATCGTCCCAGATTTGATAACAATACTGTTACATGTCAACTTTGTGGAAAACGTGGTCATTTGGCTCTCAAGTGCTGGTACAGATTTGATAAGGATTTTGTACCTCGACAACCTAGACAACCAGCCGCGTTCATTGCCCTGCCTGGAGGACAAGCATATAACAATTGGGTCACCGATACAGGAGCCACTCATCATCTTACAGCAGATCTGGAGAACCTAAACATCAAGCACGAGTATGATGGCACTGAACAGGTTCATGTTGGTAATGGTAATGCCCTTCAGATAGCTAATGTTTGTCGATCAACATTAACAGTAAACAATAAAACCTTTAATCTCAATAACATATTCCATGTGCCATCCATAAAAGCTAATTTGTTATCTGTTTCACAATTCTGCAAAGACAACTCTGTATATTTTGAGTTTCACTCTTCATTTTTTGTTGTGAAGGATCTCAGAACGGGGACCATCCTGTTGCGCGGTAGGAATCGAAATGGCCTTTACAAGTTTGATGCTGCTAGAGAGATTAGTGATCCACCTTCAACATATATTGCAGAATCTTTTCCTCTTTGGAATCAACGTCTAGGGCATCAAATGCTTAGAACTGTTTTAAAAATTGTCAAGAATAATTCCTTACCGCTTTCAAATAAATCTTTAGACTTTTGTCATGCTTGTCACTTGAGTAAGAGCATGAAACTTCCTTTTCCAAATAGCCAAACTCTTTTTGATACTCCTTTAAGCTTAATCGTATCTGATTTATGGGTCTCACCATCATTGTCAAGAAATGGATTTCATTATTACTTTTTACTTATGGATGCCTACTCCCATTACACATGGATTTATCCTTTGGTTAGAAAGTCTGATGCATTGCCAACCTTTGTTCATTTCAAGAAACAAATTGAGAACCTAACAGATCACAAAATAAAAGTATTTCAGTCAGATAACGGAGGTGAATATCGTAAGTTCACATCCTTTTTAAATGAATCCGGTGTCATCCATTGATTCTCTTGTCCTTATACATCCTCTCAAAATGGATTGGCAGAAAGACGCCACCAACACATCGTTGAGTCAGGTTTATCATTACTTTTTCATGCCTCTATGCCTAAGTCTTTCTGGTCAGATGCTTTTATTACCTCTTGTTATCTTATAAACAGACTACCAGCTTCACAGAAACAGCCTAAAAGCCCTCTGGAACTGTCGTTCAACAAACAACCAGATTACTCCTTCTTGAAAGTGTTTGGCAGCCTTTGTTATCCATGTCTGCGTCCTTACAATAACAACAAACTAGAATCTAGGTCCTTACCTTGTGTATTTATAGGTTACAGTGGAGCACATAAAGGCTATCTGTGTTTGCATCGACCAACCAATAGAATATATATCTCTCGGCATGTCATATTTGTTGAGGATTCGTTTCCTTTCTCTGTGACGCAACACGATGTAACTGTGAAAGAAAAATCATCGTCTCTATATCCACATACAAAGGTATTAGCTTCTTCCATTTTCTCACAGTTACCGTCTGCTGCTAGTCTGACTGAGCAGGCACATTCTAATCCCATTGTGGACCAAGAAAATCCTATTTCTCAATCTACAGAAGCTATACTCACAGTTCCAGCTATTTCAAGGAGAGAAGATATTGCAGACACCCAGCAGTCACGTACTACTTCTCTGGCTATGTCGTCAGGTCATGAATCCACTGACTCTCAGCAACCAAGTTCTACTACTAAAGTTGTTACAACAACAGATAACTCCTCACAAGCACCAGTGCATCCGATGGTTACGAGAGGGAAGGATGGAATCACCAAACCAGTGAGTCGACTATGCTTAACGGCTACTAAGCATCCATTTCAAGTTGATCACATAGTTGAGCCAACATGTTATACAGAAGCCAGTAAAGACCCTAAATGGCGTAAGTCTATGGACTCGGAGATTAATGCACATATCCGAAATGGTACTTGGACAAAGGTACCGTATAAAGCTGGGATGAATGTTGTAGGTTCTAAATGGGTATTTCGAGTGAAGTATAATCAGGATGGGACAGTATCTCGCTACAAATCACGTCTTGTAGCCAAAGGCTTTAATCAACAAGAAGGAGTTGATTATGGAGAAACATTCTCGCCAGTCATCAAACAGTGTACTATACAGTTGGTGTTATCGATAGCGGTTGAAAATAATTGGCCTCTGCGACAACTCGATGTTCAGAATGCATTCCTTCATGGAGTATTAACAGAGGAAGTATTCATGAAGCAACCCCCAGGATATGTGGATCCTGAAAAGCCTCATCATGTTTGTAAGTTGCATAAGTCCATCTATGGACTTAAGCAAGCTCCTAGAGCTTGGTTCTCTCGACTCAGCACTTATCTCATTGAGCTGGGGTTCACAGGTTCTATATCTGACTCCTCCATGTTTATTAAAAAGGATTCTACTTTCACAATTTATGTGTTAATATATGTAGACGACATACTAGTCACAGGGTCTAACAGTGTTGTGTGTGATGAACTAATCTCAAACTTAAGCAAAGAGTTTGCAGTGAAGGATATGGGTTGTCTAAATTATTTTATAGGGATTGAAGTCTATCGACAGGGTAAGAATTTAGTGCTCAGTCAAAGAAAGTACATCACAGACTTACTGTGTAGAACCAAACTAGATGGAGTTAAACCAGTCTGCACCCCTCTGGCAATACAAACAAGGCTTCAAAGGGAAGGTACTTCCAAGTTTTCTGATGTAACTCTTTATCGCAGTGTAGTTGGTGCACTGCAATATCTACATCTAACTTGTCCAGATATCTCCGTGGCTGTTAACAAAGCATGCAAATATATGCATGATCCATACGTCGAGCATTGGGACTTGGTGAAGAGAATTTGCGCTACCTGAAACATACGGTGAACTATGGTCTATACTTGAGGCCATCTCAAGATATGTCTCTACAGGCCTATACAGACTCGGATTGGGCAGGCAGTCTTGACGACAGACGATCAACAAGTGGATATTGTATTTATTTTGCAGGCAGTCTTCACACCGACATCTTAGACAATATACTTTCCCGCTTACCCGATGAATCAACTTTACAATGCAAACTAGTATGCAAAACTTGGAGATCTCTCCTCCGAAATAAAACTAAAGTAGGTCTTCTTTACTGCGAATTATTTTACTTCAGCATGGGCGATCTTAGATTGCAATTTCATTATGGAAAAAAATCCGGTCACCTTCCCAATTATACTAAAATTAATATCAAAAAGTAACAGCATGGCAACTTCAAATGGACAAGCAGCACTTCCGCTTTCATGGTTGGTTCAAGCAACGGATTGGTTTGCTTAGAAGAATTGCACAAACATAAAAGCTTAAGATCACGTCAAGTCATCAGTATTTGCAATCCGGTTACTGGAGAAATCATTCGTCTTCCAGGATCAAGGAAACTAAATCTATTGAAGGAAGACTCGGTGGTCGGATTTGGTTACATTCCTTCCGTTAATGAGTATAAAATTGTTAGGATACACTCTACCATGCCCAAAAAGGACGGACGTGTCCAGGTATATACTCTTGGTAGTAACCTTGGATGGAGAGATGTAGGGAGAATCCCTTTCTTTCTCCCCTTGTTTGAGGACTTCGCAAATAGAATCCCTTTTCCCTTTTTTGGGGTCTTTGCAAATGGAGTTGTTCATTGGTTGGTCAAACAAGGCGGAGTAGAGTATAATATTTTGGTTTTCGATTTGGCAAACGAAAAATTCAAAATAGTCTCATCACCTATTATTGATGAGCATGTTCTGCCTAGACTCCTGTTGCTGGGGGAAGATTTATGTTTGGTTCTTAAAGACGGGAGGTACAATTGCATCGATATATTGGTATTTAAGAAGAGTATGAATAATGGGACAATTTGTGAAACCAAGCAAAACCGACATGAAAACTTTACGACCATCAACAAGAGGACTATTACAGCAATGCTTGGAGTTGGAGTAAAGAGTTCAATATACCATGCGATGTCGTGATAAAATATGAACCTTTCACAATTACAAAAAATAACGAAGTTCTACTATGGTGTAGAAATCAGTTTCGTCGACAAGTGTGCTGTTATAACCCAAAAACTTCATTATTGGAGAAACCAGGGGATTGTAAATGCTTTCGAGCGATTCCTCACATTAATCGTTTAACTTCGTTGAAAGCTCTAGGAGAATGTTCTAAATCCCATATACTGTCTAGTTTCTTTGGAAGATGCAGGAACATTCTCCAAATTCCTCCTAGTTAAATACTATTAATGAAAGCTAAAAAAAAAATTAATGTTAGCGTCGACGTGATCATGAGGATATAAATTATTTCCCTAATGCTAGTTTTTGTTTTTGTGTCCTTTATTAGGAAAGAGTTAGTTAGTCTCGATATTTTTTTTACTAGTTTGTAATACCCCGATATTCGGTAGTGGTTGGCCGAATAAAATATAAGAAATGGTTTGTCATCTCCTAACACCGAGGCCTGATGAGTTCACTTGACTGAGTTGTGGAAAAAAATTCTCAGTTAAGCATGTTCGGCCAAGAGTAATCACAGGATGGGTGACCTCTTGGCAGTGGCGGAGCCAACCCATGCCAAGGGTAGGCAGCTGCCTACCCTGCCGGGTTGGTTCCCAAACCCAATTCTGCCTAACCTAAACCATTTTCTCCACATCCCAAGCCTAATTTTCGCCTTTTGCCTACCTTCTACCATTTTTTCCTCCCCATAGGTAAATTTCTGGCTCCGCCCCTGCTTCTTGGGAAGATGTTGCTGGATAATGCAGTAGTGCCGTTAATCCCACACTGCTGGATAACCGCAGTGGGTAAGTGAGAATAATATCAGTGTTAGTTGGGATGGATCGTTTGTGCTCGGGTGGGAGAGTATGCTGGGATGTTATGCCAGATAATGGTTTCATAAGAGGCAAGGAACGTCTACATTATACTGAGGCCTTTTCGGTACAATTAGTTCCAGAGTTGGCAGAAAACTCTACAGTTAAGCGTGCTCGGGCGTGAATAATCCAGGGAAGGGTGACCTCCTGGGAAGTTACTGCCGGATGACCATTTGTCATCATAAAATTAGCTCACAACAGTTGAAAGGAAAACTCAGAAATTTCAGTTGTTTTCTCTAGGTAGACACTTCCACTTCCATCTTCTCTTGTTCTTTGATGATGGAAATTTTTCTTTTTAAACAAGAGCTAGAATGGAGTCCACCTCATGCTAGGAAAGACACGTGTCATTCAACCTTCTATCAAAAGTTGAAAAATAGCCTCACATAGCATTATTATAACTTGTATGCCATTCCAACCTTAAACATACATACGTAATTAACATGAACAAACCTTAACCTCATTGATTAGGATTAGTGGTGATACATGAAAAATAATACCCCTTAGCGGGAATAAGGTGCCCCCAAAGGGGAAGCCAATCTAATATGAGATAGGAGGACTTGGGAACTAGGCCCAAGTCCAATGGAAAATAACCATGGAGCAAGAGGGATAAGGAAGGAATTAGTATGGAAAAAGAGGCTATATTAGAGAAGGGATGATATTAATAGTAATTAAGGAAGTTTAGGACATGTGTCATGATGTCATAAAAGGAGGGGCTTTTGGAAATTCTATATAAGGAAGGACAAGGTACAATGGGAAGACAACTCTCTCTCTTTCCATTCCTAGTAAGTGTGGTCATCAGGTGTGACTAGGACGGGTAGGATCAAAATCATATTCACCCCTCAACATTTGGCGACCACACCCGGAGGCTCGTGCCTATCTCACCATGACACACCCATGAGGTGCTAGTGCAGGCGTGCTAGAAAACTAGTTGAGAGACCCGCCACTCAACCAGGAAGGCGAGAGAGTAGGGAGAGTATCAGATCCAATTACATAGGGAGAAGGTCAGATGCTCTACAAGAGAAGGACAAGCAGCAGGTCGGAAGCTCGCTATCCACGCGCCCTTCTGCACTGGAAATGCGGAAGGAACTAGATGAGCATATTCGGAGGGAGCAGGAGCAGAGGAAGTTGTTAAAGGAGGCCAGCGCTGAGCAGAACGCAAAAGGAGCGACAGAAAATGCTGGGGATGAAGAAGAAGGGCCTGTGACCATGACGCAAGAGGAGATGGCTAAGTACTTAGAAGAGAACTACTGAGTAGTAAAGCAGGACAATTACGACTTCATGGCCAGCCCATACTCCTCCGAAGTCTCATATTATCAGTATCCAGAGGACTATACTTCACCAAAATTCAAGGTATACAATGGTCAAGGGAATGTGTGCGAGCATCTTAGACGGTTCTTATCCGTCATGAATGATCGCGCGACTTATTGGAAGCTGTGCCTAAGGGAATTCCCAAAATCGCTAACTGACACTGCGTTCTCTTGGTATGAAAACTTAAAGCCGGGGAGCATTAGTTCATGGTCGGAAATGTCGGCTCTTTTCCTTAGAAAATTCTATTCAGCAAAGAGGAAGGTCACGACCATAGACTTGAGTAAATGTGGCCAACGCATAGGAGAGGAGATAGGAAAATACATCACCAGGTTCCGTCTCTTCGCGCTAGACTGCCACGAGGACATCAAAGAGGAGGCGCTGGTGGATATTTGTGTACGAGGGATGACGCCATCATTTAAGAAAAGTCTGGTAAACTTCCGATTTCCAACCTTCATCGAGCTAGAGGAAGCCGCATCAAGGATCTCCGACTGTATGGAAGAGTATAATTCAGACTATACCTGGCGCAATACAGTTAATGCCATATCAACCGTACCACGGAACACCCATGATGTCGTTTTTTAGTTGTAGTGGTAAAAAGGTTCGTTGCTCGAACTTGTGAAGGATTTTCGAAAATTAAATAGAGTTGTTTTAACAATAATAAGAAAATACCGAGACTCTGGATTCCACCATTGACCAATTAAGTGATAAACTCTAAACAATATTCATGCAATATTTTTGTAATGATGCGTGAATCGTGAGTGAGGCTTAACATCGGAGCAAGTTCCTACATTTGACGAGAATGCTTTAAAGTGATTCTAGTATTTGCCTTTAATAGATTTTTGAAGTAATAATTGTAAGCACGAAGCATGAAACATCAAAAGTATTAAAACCAAGCATGTCCCATCAAAACACTTCACAACTACTCAATAAAAACCAATTTTTCTTTTAAGTTCTATGCAAATAATCATGTAAAATAATTGCAACAAATAATTAAAATAGAACTATACCACTTGTCATGGAACAATGGCTTCCTCCGTCGCCTCGGCTAAGGGGTTTAGCTCCTCATATTAACCACTTGCTCAAAATACATATTTGGTGTTCAAAAGTTGATTAAAAGAGTGAAAAGTGCTAAGCAGCGGATTCTGTAGTTGCTGAAGGTCTAAAACAGAAGTCCGAATTGTTGCTGAAAGGCTTCGGTGACTGCAGGAAGATGCGACCGTAACCCGTTATCACTGAAAATAAGTCTGCCTCTGCGACTAACTCTAAAGGTCTAATGTTCTTCGTGTTCTTCTTCTTTGCAGCAGCAGAAAAGTTTCTGTATCGACTCCAGTTGATTGTTTTACGCTTCTCTAAGGCTCTAAACTTTCCCCTAAACTTTGTTGCTTCTCAATATGACTCGAATAAACCTATATATATCCACCAAACCCCAAAATTACTCGAGTTAATCCAAATCTTTTCGTTTTTTCTTCACCGCACGTTACAGCCATTTGATCTTCTTTTTACGCGTCAACTTGGTTTCCAAACTCTCTTAAACTCTCCCAGGACTGAATAAGGACTCCATACACTCCTATCTTGCCGTAAACTCTTCACAAATTCTTTTGTAAACCGAAAATAACTCAAATTGTGAATTCTCCCTGTTTTGCTCCAACACGGATTTCTATCCCTGTTTAATCGATTCTACAGCCCATACCATACTTGTTTATCCTTAACAGGGTTAATCCAACGAAAATCAGCCATTGAATCGCCTTAAAAATCATCCAAAATTCGATCAACCAATCTGCCAGTAAAGAAAAATATTTCCCGCCAAAAATTTATTTTCAAATGATGAAGATGGGTGCTAGAGATGAATTTGGGCTACACATAGCCATGGGTGCCCCTTATCCGCTGCTGGAGTCCGTATAACACTTGTCCCTTGGGGTGCATTTAGACAACTTTTCGAGCCGATTTTCCCAAAAATGTTTATTCCCCAAAAATACCTACAAAGGGATAAAATACCAACATTAGTACAAAAATGGGTACTAACAATATACACAATAGAGATGAAAATAGACACATAAATGCGTCTATCAACCCACGCAAACAACAACCAAGAAGGTTGGAATGGACAGGCGAACCAACAGTACAAAGGCCAGCCGCAGACATTCCCGCCTCCTCTTCCATGTATCAAGTAACAAATCGTGGGATTGTTGGAACAATGGGTGGCGAATAAAGAAACCCAACTACCTCCTACCAAAGCGGACTTTAATGCCCTTGATAAGAACGATGCTAGGTACTGTCATTATCATCGAAGGATACACCACCCCACGGTCGATTGCTACAACCTCCGAAGAATTTTTCAGAAGAAACTGGAAAAGGGCGAAATTGAAATGAGCAACCACGAAGGTAAAACGACTTAACACCAAGTAATGATGCTCTCCCATGACCCAAGCGGGGATGTATGGAAGCCGTGGGAAGATGATAATGAGGAGGCGTGTGAAATCGAGATGGATAATGAGGAGGCGTGTGAAATCGAGATGGGGGCCTCTGTATTCACAAATACGGATGGCATGGCTAGTAAATTCGAGCAAACATCGCTGGCTCAGCAGTTCTTTGATTCCCTCGGTTTCAGTGAGGACCAAATAAAAGAGGCATCCAAAGCCATAACAACCATCGCAGCAGGAAAACCATACGACCCTCTGCCCAAGGAAGCGATTATATTTACAGACGAGGACATCTGTTACCCAATGGAGCATCTCATACCTTTGTATCTAACCGTGCAAATTAACAAACAACCACTAAAGAGAGTTTTTGTCGATGGAGGCGCGTCTTTGAATTTGATTTCCAAGCACACGTTGGATATCCTAGGGGTACAACAATCGGCAATCAGGGAACGAACTACTACAGTAAGAGGATTTGGCGGATATTCCCAAACGGCTATAGGGATTGTTAATTTAGTCATGAGAGTCGGTCCTATCAGAGCGCTTACACCATTTCACGTCTTGGAAGATGACACCACTTTCCAAGTACTATTGGGGAGAGGGTGGCTACTCAATCACAAGGTAGTGGCTTCAACGTACCATCAGTGCATAAAGACCAACATCAGAGGCAAGCAGTACCGAATTCCCGCAACAAGCAACCCGTTCGACCCATATGAGGCGTACATGGCGGACACAGTTTTCTACGATGTACACGAGGAGTCAGACGAAGTACCCAAGGCGCATCTTACCCCACTCCCTAAATGGGGGGAAGAAGAAAAACCAGAGCCGAATAAGTCTGTATTCATCCCGTCCAGGATGGTGTTCCCCGCAGAAAGAAAAAGGAAGCAAGAAGGACATCCCAGATTCAAGCGTTTCTCTAAGCCGGATGGAGGGCACGTATACCGATTATAGCAGCTAGGCGAAGGAACACCCATGGATACGCATGAACATGTCGTAGTATCAGTAAGCAAAGAAGTGGAGGTTCCTTCAGAAAATACCAGCCATAATTTAATCGAATTACCCTATAGTACAATTAATGACGAGGAGTTTCGAGACCAACTTGTAGAGGCAACACCCGCAACTGCAGAGGAGCGAACACCAGGAGACCCCACTATGGACGGCATAGAGGAAATCAACATCGGAACACAAGAGGATAAGCGCCACATTATGATCAGCAAAATTTTAGACGAAGAGGGGAGAGAAACGCTGATTTTTGTACTCAAAGAATACAAGGATGTCTTTTCCTTCGATTACAACGAGATGCCGGGACTAGATAGCATCCTCGTAACTCATAACCTCATAGTATCACCCGAGTTCAAACCCGTGAAACAAAGGAGCTGCGAATTTCCCAGAGCCACGACTCTGGTAATAAAAAAAGAGGTAGAGCGGTTGCTAAAAGCCAAATTCATCAAGCCCATTCAGCACCCGACCTGGCTGGCCAACATCGTGTCCGTGGTAAAAAAGAACGAAAAGATCAGGTGCTGCGTGGACTACAGAGACCTGAATCGGGCGTGCCTGAAAGACGATTTTCCATTACCTAACATCGACCTGACGCTATATGCAACGGGGGGTAAAGAACGTTTCTCCTTCATGGATTGCTTCAGCGGGTACAACTAGATAAAGATGGACGCCTCATATGCAAAAAAGACTGCTTTCCAAACTCTGTATCGAAATTTTTACTACGTAGTAATACCTTTCGGATTAAAGAACGCAGGCGCCACATATCAACGTGTGATGACATCCGTATTTCACGATTTGTTACATCATACAATAGAGGTGTACGTTGACGACATCGTGGTAAAATCCCAAGCCTCCGAGAGTCACATCTCCCACTTGAAAATGGTTTTCAAGAGATATAGGAAATTCAAGCTCAAGATGAACCCCCTCAAGTGCGCATCGGGGTAACATCAGGAAAGTTCATGCGCTTCGTAGTAACCAATGAGGGGATTCAAGTGGATCCAAGCAAAGTCGAGGCAATCACAACAATGGCACCTCCAACCAATACGAAAGAGCTACAAGCGTTCATTGGAAGGATATCGTACATACGACGTTTCATTCCCAGTCTGGAGCAACTAATGTCGGCATTCCTACCCCTACTAAAAAAGGGGATTGCTTTTGTGTGGGGGTAAACGTAATGCACGGCTTTTGAGAAGCTGAAGCAATGCCTCATCAGCCCGCAAGTCCTCCGACCGCCAATAAAAGGAGTTCCCCTTTACCTCTACACAGTGTTCACCAGCGTGGCAATAGGAGCTGTACTCGCGCAAGATATGGGTGGAAAGGATCTGTCGCCTATCTATTATGTTAGTCGGGTCTTATGAGAGGTGGAGATGAAATACCCGCGTGTGGAACAAGCATGCCTAGCTCTTATCTATGCGTCGTAGAAACTACGCCCGTACCTCTTGATACACGAAACCATAGTGATAGCCGCGATAAACCCTATAGCATACTTAGCATCCAAGCCTAATCTGATGGGAATAACTGCTCGGTGGTTGTTGCAGTTGTCGGAATTCGATCTTAAATATCAGCGACCAAATGAAGTGCGCGGGCAAGCAATAACCGATCTAATAGAAATGTTTCCAAGAGAAGGGGACGATGAGGTACACGAGTACATACCCAGAGAAGTAGCGTCTGCGGACATCGACAAATATTGAACCACGTTCTTCGACAGTTCATCATACGGTGCCGGCGGAGGAGCTAGAATAGTATTCGAAGCCCCACAGGGCCACCTATTATCATATTCATTCAAGTTGGATTTTCCATGCAGTAATAATGTTGCTGAGTATGAAGCACTGATCCTAGGACTCAGAATGGCGAAGGAACTTAGTCTGGGAAGTATAAAGATAAAGGGCGACTCGAGGTTATTAACAAACCAAGTGAACGGCGACTTCCACGTCAAGGAACCACACTTGGCACCTTATCGAGCAGAAGCTCAAAGCTTGATCCACCAGACATGGTCATCTTTGAATCATACGAGCAGAAGTGGGAATCGACATGATGACGCCCTGGCAACCTTAGCAAGTAAGATGCAATTAAACGTGAAGAGAAGGCACGGTAACAGTAAAAATAAGAGAGCTACCTAGCACCTGGAAAGAAGACCTGGCTTTCGAAGAAGCAGACGACTGGAGGAAAGTGTACATTGTAGACTTAACCTGGACAGAAGACGACCGTGTAATGCCGACTCTAGCCCTAAAAAAATTCGTGATGATCCAGGGGGCTTTATATTACCGAGCTGTCGGAGGATCCCTCGCAAGATGCGTGAATAAAAGGGAGGTAGAGAAAATACTCAGGGAACTACACGCGGAGACATGCGGACAGACCGGCGCCGTCCACCTCTATAGGAAGCTTCAAAGGATGGGAGTATACTGGCCGAGCAAGTCGGCACAGGCATCAACCCTCCAAGATAGCTGCGCCGATTGCCAATCCCCACGTCAACCCGCAGAAGTCTGTACAGCCGAGGGAGTAGACTAGAGACAACCATATATCGATTTTATCCAACACGATTTTTCATGAACGAGAATGTACTTTACCGAATGAGCTATAGTAATGCGATCTTATGATGCCTATCTGACCAAGAGGCAACCGAGGTAATGACCCAATCTCATAACGCTGAACACCAAGGGATGCGAAAGTTGTTCCTGCAGCTTTACGAAAGCGGATTCTATTGGCCAAATATGGAAAGCGATACTTCCGAGCATGTCAGAAAATGCTTGAAATGCCAAATGCACGGGACCCTGATTAGAGCACTTCACACTCAGTTACACAGCATAGTGACGTCATGGCCATTTCATAGCTGGGGACTGGATCTTATAGGACCGATTAACCCAATGTCTTCGAAGCGCCACAAATACATAATAACCGCCACGGAATACGCATCAAAATGGGTCGAGGCAATACCCCTCAAAGATTACGCTGGAGTAACCATGGCTGCATTCATCAAAGAATATATCATTTGTAGGTTCGGCGCGCATATGATAATCAGGGCAGACGACGCCAAATCGTTCGTAAACAAAGACGTAATATATCTACTCCGCCAATACAACACGAGGTTGCACACGTCGACCCCCTATTATCCCAGGGGAATGGATAGGCCGAAGCAACTAACAAAACGCTTCTCCGGATCCTGAACCGAATGGTGCATGATCATCACAGAGAATGGCACGAGCAACTAACACTCGCAGTATGGGCGTGCAGGATTTCGAAACGCAGCTTCACAGGAGCATCGCCCTATTCACTAGTCTATGGAGAAGATGAAATATTACCAGCGGAGATAGCGGTCCCGTCAGCGAAGGTAGCGATGGCCAGCCATACTACGCCAGATGAAGTAAGCCATTTCGCACACCTAGATACAATAGAAGAAAGAATAACACGAGCAGAGCGGTTCGCAGAGGTTTACAGGAAGCGCACGGCTAACTATTATAACCAGAGCGTGAAGGAGAGGACCTTCAAGGTGGATGTCTTGGTCCTTAAGATCACCCTTCATGTACAAAGGAACGCTAGTCCAGGAAAATTTCCACGAACTGGGATGGTCCGTTCAAAATAAAGAAGGTGGCAGAAAGTGGATATTATAAACTTAGAAGGATAGACGACTCTAAGGTCAAATCACCCATCAACGACAGATGGCTAAAGAGTTTCCACGCATGAAGCACTTGATGTAATGACATTTCGAATAATAAAGATTAAGTTGTCGAAATTGTTGTAGGAATCTACAAAAGGCTACGGGAATGCCAAAGGCACCCGGTCGGCTGACAAATCTGCAAAAGGCTACGGGAATGCCAAGGACACCCAGTCGGCTGACAAATGTACAAAAGGCTATGGGAATGCCAAAGGCGCCCGGTCGGTTGAAAAATCTACAAAAGGCTACGGGAATGCCAAAGGCGCCCGGTCGGCTGACAAATCTACAAAAGGCTACGGGAATGC
>JAJJMB010015736.1:523284-631864 GCA_023531105.1 Papaver atlanticum
TTTTTTTTTTTTTTTTTTTTTTTTTGGTATCTCAATCACTCTATTTCACCCTAGCATTGGTAACAACTTGAATCGTGAGCCCCACCTAATCACTTAGAGAAACATATTTTTAAAAGAAAAGAAAATAAAAATAGAAATGAAAAGGACTCAACGAGATATGGCGAAACTATCATGTTTTTTCTAACACCTGAGCTCCGTGCTTTTATGAATAGACTCTTACGCAGAGCTCTTTGAAGAGGTAATACTATCTTTCTCATATATGGGTTATAGCCCAAAACTTCAATATTGTACTCCCATGACTTATTTGTTTATGCAAAGTTTGAACCAAACGAAAGAGTCGCATATATCATTCTGCTAAACTGTCCAATCATGTTTCATCTGAGGTAGTGATATGTTTTTAAACAGTTGATTATTGAGATTTGAGATGAGAGATTATACAAGGATTACACTTTTTTAGTTTCCATCACAAAACCACGGCATCTCTTTCGGTTGGAAAATGTAATTGTATCTGTTATTGTTGTTTGTCGATGAGTTGAAGTCACATCTCTTTTCATTTGCATGATGGTGTACTTGAGAACCTGGAAGGATTTACTAGCTTTAACAGGCCAAATTTTGGTGCGCTTCCAAGAAATACAGCGAAAATCATGGAAGGTACCCGAGTATCATACTCTTGAAGACAGGGGAAACTTGTTCCCATGTTTGCAGGCTCCCGAGCACCCTTAAATGATCCAACTGGCATTATTTAGGCGTGCGGTGCAACTGATTTTGTTTTTGACTCATTTCCTTGCACTGTGAGACATTAATATCACCACCTTAATTGTATTTGCTCAATAAACATTATTCAAAAAAAAACTTTGCAAGTACTCTGTACTGAACCTGAAAGACAATCCCCAGCTCCATTTCTGGTAGTCTGATTCATATGCTAGAATCATCTCAGGTTTCCAAGAGTGGCAGTGAGGAAAAAACAGTTAGTGGAAATGATGCAATAAATGCAGAGAAAGTGGAGATGGGTCAAGAAAAGGGAAAGAAGACATCTGCGGTCACATGCAATAAAGCTTTGACAACATCTTCTTCGGATATTGGAGTTCACGATAAAGAAAAAGGAGATCAAGGAGGTTGGACTGAAGTTAAAGGGAACAAAAAGGGCAATTATCCTAAAAAAATCCATTTATGGTGTATAGCGATTTCACTCCGCAAAGTCGGTTCCCAATCAACAAGGTAGGACCAGCTGAAAGAGCTTCATCTATAGTGCCTAAAACTCCTACCACAGATACTAATACAAATGAAGATCTAGAAGGTGTCACTGATATTGAATTTGAGAAAATCTCAAAATTTTGACATGTGAGGAGAAGGAATCCAAGAGAAGGGAAAGAAAGCTTCACAGGATCAACTGGAATGGTAAGAATGGTAGCCTTGTCGAGGAAAATCTTGGGAGAGGTCAAAGATCACAGGCGAAAAAGAGATCCTCTTAATCTTTCTAGAGTTTGTTTTCGGGTTATGGTTTCAAGTTTGTGTTTCAGCTCCTTTTCTTTGGGGACTTGAGGTTGTTCTTGTTTGTTTGTTGTGAGTTTGCAACTTGGCTTGTTAGTCTCTCTCTTGTTATCCTTTCTGGTTGTTTGGAGTTGGCTTCTTATCCCTCTTTTTTGTTTCGCCTAGGCACTTCTTCTTCTGTTTTTTTTTTTTATCAATAAAATTTTAACCTTTTTTTGTCAAAAAAATAAATAAATAAAAAATTCATATGCTAGAAATGCACAGCATTTCCTAGAATTACGAACACATGCCATGCCTTGCTACAGGCTACGGCCAGGTCCTATCCAGAATTTTATTGGAACTGCAAACGAATATGCCTTTCACTATGAGTCCAGTAGTCCAATGACATCTTAAAAGAGCAAATTTTATTTAATCAACGGCTATTATGAATCCGCAGCATTAACCTATTATAAATTCATTTTCATAAACCAATCCAAAAACTCGACATCGTTATTCACAAAGTAGTTCAGTTTCATCAGTCAGAATAAGAAAGTGAGAAAATCAAAACAAGAGTGAGTGAGATCATCGGAGTGATGGCAAGTACGATCAAAGCAATCAAAGCTAGACAGATTTTTGACAGTCGTGGAAACCCTACTGTTGAAGTAATTTTTGTTTGTTTTTTCATTTTTTTGATTCATATGTTTTCTTACTTTTTTGTTTTTACTGATTTTATGATCTATTTCTTTAGACTGTGTAACAGTAAATTAGTATCTGTAGAATTTTTTTTACTGATTGTGAGAAAATTTTATTAGGTTGATGTTCATTTAAACGATGGAACCCTAGCTAGGGCTGCTGTTCCGAGTGGCGCTTCTACAGGTAATTATGTGATTAATTCAGAGATATCCATGGATTTTTATTTGGTTTGGGAGACGATTAATTACTTTTCTTGTACTGATTTGTATGTTTGGTAATTTGTTAAGGTGTTTATGAAGCCTTGGAATTAAGAGATGGAGGATCTGATTATCTTGGGAAAGGTGTTTCTAAGGTTAGTGTTTGGTAGAGATTATTGTCAGTTGGGTTGAAATTTTAGGATGTTGGGGGTTTGATTGTGTTGTGTTTCTTGTTAGGCTGTTGAAAATGTGAATGGAATCATTGGACCTGCATTGATTGGAAAGGTACTACTTGAATTCGCCTTCTTTTTTAAAGTATGCGTGTAGTTTTGGGTGGCATATGAGAATGTGTTTGTTGATGCTGTGGAGTGTGGATCTCTGGTTATTTGTTTTTTTATAGGATCCAACGAAGCAGGTTGAACTTGACAACCTCATGGTACAACAACTTGATGGAACACAAAATGAATGGGGTTGGTGCAAACAAAAGGTATTATGGGTTCTTATCATTTTACTTATTGGGACAATGATCATGATACGATGAAATATTTATTAGTTTGCATTCTAATTGATTTTTTATTGTTTCAAACAATGTCAGCTCGGTGCAAATGCTATATTGGCTGTATCACTTGCTATTTGCAAGGCTGGAGCTAGTGTTAATAAGATCCCTCTTTACAAGGTATATTTTCTGGTTATCTAGCTCTACCTTTCGCACAAAGACATTTTCATGACATGCAGTTCTGTTGCTCAATTTTACTTTTTCTTTTTTATGTAGCACATTGCAAATCTTGCTGGTAACAAAAACTTAGTGTTACCTGTGCCTGCTTTCAACGTCATCAATGGTGGCTCACATGCAGGCAATAAACTGGCAATGCAGGTAATCCTTCTGGTTCTTATCTTATACTTATAAAAATTGTATTAATAGTTTCTTTGTGTATTGAAATTTTCTTTTGACTTGTAACTTGTTTGTTTCATCATATAGGAATTTATGATCCTTCCAGTCGGTGCTTCCTCTTTCAAGGAAGCCATGAAGATGGGTGTAGAAGTATACCATCACTTGAAGGTAATACATCTATCTACTTTTTGTTTCTTATGCTTTCTGGAAGTACTATTCAACAGAAGTATCGGGTTTTCTGCCAAGCTGTGCTGTTTATAGTATGAATAAAAGCCTGGCACTGATACGCTATTTTGTTATATTTTCAGTCTGTTATTAAGAAGAAATACGGCCAAGATGCGACTAATGTTGGTGATGAAGGTGGCTTTGCTCCTAATATTCAGGTTTTCATTTTTTTGAAAGCTATAATTAGTATAACATTTAATAAACTTGATAAATTGAGTGTTTTCTTATACGGAAAATTAACATTTAATAAACTTGATTTCGATAGGCTCAACATGGTTATATCGTTACTAGTATGAGTAGGCTAATGGTTACCGATTTTTTGGGTAGGCATCTTCATATGTAATATAACTAAAGTTAGAGTGCAAATCAGGCTCAAAGTGATAAAACAACAGCTTTTACAATGGCCTATGGTAGTACAGTCTCAAATATATAGTTGGACTCTATATTTGCCTGGTGTTCACCAGGTGTAACAGAAGCCAATGACACTCTTTAGACATATATTTTAGCCGAGTGTATTTATGTCTAATTTTATTCTTTCTTTTCGTGTGTCAAATGTACAGGAAAACAAAGAGGGACTTGAACTTTTGAAGACAGCGATTGCCAAAGCGGGATATACTGGCAAAGTACATCTTCTATCTGATTTCCTGAGAACCTACCTACTTCCATACTGTATTGTTCTTGATTATTGTTGCTTGTCAAGCGTATTCTTTGTGGTTAAGTGCTCTGTCTTTGTGTAGGTTGTAATTGGGATGGATGTTGCTGCTTCAGAGTTTTATGCTAAGAAGGACAAGACCTATGATTTAAATTTCAAGGAGGAGGTAAGAAATTTGCCCTCTTCAGCTTTCATTTATCTATAACGTGTTATTTATTCTTCACATAGCTATTAGAAACAAAAGCAGATATGATATACTTTTGAGAAGTATTTGTGGAAGTTTTTACGTTGAAGTATCGGCTTAAAAGAACAAAATAGTTGATTTGAGAAACAAATAAAAGTAACATGTAAACACGAAACTTGAGGTGAACTCTATGTTGTCACGGGCGTAGGGCGCCGCGTGGGTGTAAAATCCCGAGCGGCAGCGAGGCGCTTCGCCGCGGCGTAGAACAATAATTCCCACATAGGTTTATGTTATTGACATAACTGATAATTAGCTCAGGATTTTCTATATTAGCTTGTAAATCTTAATGAAAAAGATTTGCAAAAAAATTAGAAAGATTTTTTTTTTCCTTCACTATTGTTAAAGTAATCAACAAAAACAGCTAGGAATGATTTGTTTCTTAACATAATTAGCTTAGGGTTTTAAAATATTAATGTATGACTTAATGAAAAAGATTTTCAAAAGATTTTGGCAATAATTTTTTTCCTTTTTTGGCATAAAATACCACTTTGGCGCCCAACAAACTGGCAAAGGGGACGCCTGGGCGCCACTTTTTAAAGTGGCATCTCCTTACCCACTGCGTGGCGCCCAAGTTCAGAATAAGGCCACTTTGGCGCCTAGGCGACGCCTTTGACAACATAGGGTGAACTTGCATCCTGTAGGGTCACTCTTTGCTTAGAAAAGAAGTAACTCTTGCTTCAGGTAGTCGTTTTATTAACTGGGTTCATCTTTTTCGGCTCATGTTATCAAAAAACAAAAGGGTAAGAGTACTTTTAAGTGCAAATCCTGTTACGTTACTTTCTAATGGTATTTTAGTTAATAAACTAAAAGAATAATTTGCAAAATAAAATGTCTTGCAAGAAGCGGATAGCATCTTTTTTGTGAAGCAAGATGTTATTGTTTGTCCTTAGAGAGGTTGATTTTGCCTCTAGTTTCATTTTGCATATTCTTTTAGCTCACATCACTAACTTAAGAATCTGTAGTTTGCCGTACAAACTCCTCCTAATTTTGACTCCCAAAAGTAAAGGAGGTTCCTACAAGAAGTGAAGTTTTTGCTTATTTTGCTGAACACCCTCTTAGTCTGATGTGAGAATGCTAAAAACAAACTTCGGTTACGAACCCGTTTGTGTATTGAAAAATTATTTTTGTGCCAGTTCCTTATAACCAAGACCTGTATTGGCCTGTTTGTGACCCTTATCCTTCTTAGACTTGAAGTGAAATTGACACTCTTTTCTGCAGAACAATGATGGGTCACAGAAAATATCTGGAGACAGTTTGAAAAATGTCTACAAGTCTTTCGTGGCTGATTACCCAATTGTATCCATTGAAGACCCATTTGATCAGGATGACTGGGAACACTATGCTAAGATGACCAGTGAGGTCGGACAACAAGTGCAGATCGTTGGGGATGATCTCCTTGTCACCAATCCTACCGTATGTATATTTTACCGAATAACGAAAACTTCAAGTTATTGTTTGAATATCAGGTTTTTGATTTAATTATTATTTGTGTGGTTCACAGCGTGTTGCAAAAGCAATCAAAGAGAAGTCCTGCAATGCCCTTCTATTGAAGGTTCGTGTTCTATATGAGGATCATATGTGCTAATCATGAATTTTTTTGTTCAGCATTTTAAAACATTCTTAGCATGAGAATATCTGAATACGCCTTCTAATTTTCTGCCAGGTCAACCAAATTGGTTCTGTGACTGAGAGCATTGAAGCTGTGAGAATGTCTAAGCACGCTGGATGGGGTGTTATGGCTAGCCACCGAAGGTAATACTCAATACTTTATTGGTTATTTAAAATATTCATTTTATGAGATGCTGAACTAACTTCTCCTGTATGGGATGCAGTGGTGAAACCGAGGATACGTTTATTGCTGATCTTTCTGTTGGTTTGGCCACGGTGAGCTTGCTTGTTTATTTATTAGTTAAAGTTGTTATCTTTTGCCTGTGTTTTCTGCTTATATGTTCTTATGGTGTGCCTAACTGAATAAAAATTTGCTGAAGCTCACATATTACTCACAAATATTTGCTTCTGGTGAAACAGGGACAAATCAAGACTGGAGCTCCTTGCAGATCTGAACGCCTTGCTAAATACAATCAGGTAACTGCTACACATTTATTTTACTTTAAGAATACAGGCATTGGAATTCCTGTCCATATAGCATATTCCCTATAAATAATAGGTGTCATAGCATAGGTTCGGAGTGTTGCCTGAGTTTTGTATGCTATCCTAAATCTTATTATAAAAAAATGAGATAAAACGAAGATCTAGGTTGTATTTAAAGGGAATGGATAGTTTAAAATGCTGAGTTTTTATCCTTGGCATAACAATCTGGATCCAAATTGTGAACTAAAGTGTTTCTGGTCTCAAGTACTGGGAAAATGAATGCTGGCCTGCAGCAATGCAAACACTAATTTTTAGTCTTTTAGAGGAAAAAAAGTTGGTTCTGAGTTCCCTTGCAACCTTGTTGGTTTTTTAAGCTCCCTCTTCTGTTACAAAACATTGGAATAATGGAAGTGAATGATCAATATTTTAATTATTGCGCTTTGCTCCATACACAAGCTTTCAGACATGGGCAGGCACTGACAATTGGTGCTTTTGTTTTGCCTTCCTAATTCTGCAGCTTCTTAGGATCGAGGAAGAGCTCGGATCTGCTGCAGTTTATGCAGGAGCTAAGTTCCGAACCCCGGTGGAACCGTACTAAATCTGATCATTATCAGGCAAGCAGCAATGCTGGCAGTAAAAGGCTTTTTTCAACTATTGCACGTTGTATCTCCAAATGGTTTTAGTTTTTGCTTCCCTCTCAAAGGTGGAGTTTTTTTTTTTGTGGAGGGGTTAAAATTTTTATTAGAAAAGAAAAAGAAGAAACAACACATGGATCCAATCCCATGCCCCTGCCCAAGTCCAGTACTACTGAATTTTAATTACATTCCAAAATCTCTTCCCAATTTGTAATAAGATCCCTAAATGTTCTAAGATGGAACAAGTTATGAGCTGACCCCGTTGGAAGATGAATCTCTTCACCTCTGTAATTGTTTTCTGCCTATCTGTATGTCTCTTCTTCGTCATGACTCTTAAGGTTCCTCTCTCCAAATAACCCAAAAAATTGCAGCTAGCATTATGATTAGGGGTGTGCAACGGACGGACTGTTGCGGATTAGGGGTTACCCGCAACCAAACCGTCAAAGTTGCGGATTTTGAAAATCCAACCGTGTCCGGCCCAATCACCCGCGGATTTCACATCCGTGGTTCAGCGGGTGATACGGGCTGGATGCAGATTAACCGCGGATTTAGTCAGGAAAAATAAAAAAAAAATTAAAACAAACAAAAATACTAAGTACAGAAAATAGAATTCTAGCACAAAAGATAGTTAACAGTTAATACAAAAAAGAGTATTGTGTTTTTTTTTACGGAAACAAAAAAGTACTGATTCTTGCAACAACGGAAGGTAAACTATCAAATGCAACAACAAGTCTGGTGCCAAGCTAATGGAACTTCTGCTGCCAAAAAAGAGTCCTTGGATTTGAATAATAGTTCATTCAATCCATAATTGATATGTCCGGAATTTCCTTCAAGATTTCTTTCGCATCTGTAAAATGAGGAGGAGTTATAGACCAGGTGATCAACAAAACAAGAGAAACAAAATGAAAGGTGATGATTTTTGACAAGACAGGAAACCAGAGAAGAGGTCAACAAAAACTGATATCAAGTTCATATAAAAAAAAAGATTTAAGTACATCAGTAGATACCCACTGTTTCACACCACACCACCAGAATATTACAAAAACTCGTCACATGTTCGCTGGACAAACTTAAAGCAACAACACTTACCACACAGTACAAAATTCATATAACAAGTACCAATTGTACTAATATACTATGTAGTTGGGAGTCTAGGTGTAATGTTTAAGTAGTGAGATACTGAGATTAGCTAGCTGTGTAGTTGGGAGTCTTCACAATGTATCGCAAAAGTTGTTATTCGTCCAAACATGAACATGAGAACAGCTAATGAATATTAGTAATGTTATTCACAAAAGTCTTACAAGTCTGGGTG
Organism: Papaver atlanticum; assembly: GCA_023531105.1. NCBI lineage: Eukaryota > Viridiplantae > Streptophyta > Magnoliopsida > Ranunculales > Papaveraceae > Papaver > Papaver atlanticum. The sequence continues at coordinate 531,696 of JAJJMB010015736.1, forward strand.
TAATGTTTAAGTAGCTTTAGCCTGACTCATGAGAACAGCTAAAGAATATGTACAGAAGCATGAACATGGAAAACGTGCAACATTTCTTGTTTGTTGCTGACGACAAATTAATGATTAACCCCTCTATGTGTGTACTGTGTGTTGCCATGTTAATGATTCTGCCTTAGTTACAGTGTCTTTGTTAGTGTTGAGAGCTGCAAGTTATGCAGTGAAAGCCACATCTTGATATACAAACAAAAACATGTTGCTGAAATTGATGATGGTGAACCTCATTTTTGACACAATTGATCAACATTTCCAAATTGTTCAACATTCAATTTCCTCCTAATAGCATTGACATACAATTTTTTACTATCATCTAACCATATCAACACATGTAGTAATGTAATGCTCAAATAAAACACATCATAATTTCATTTTCCATGTGAATAACAACTGAAATTAACCAAACAGAAAATGATTAAAATAACATACCTGGTGCATAGTTAGACGCCTATGGATAGTTCTAGTTTTCTTAGGACGAAGATCAAGTGGCAAAAACTTCTTGTTCTAGCATCCCTAAGGGCTAATTTCTGCTTCTGAGATATCACTGTCAATACTTGAGCAATCGATAACCTCACCACTTTGCTACATCACTCATAAATTCAACACAAAACCCCTAATTAGTCCAACAAATCAAACAAAACAAAAAACCTAATTTCTGCAACATCAATCAAAGATTCAAAATATACATATATCTTGGAGAGTTTGTTAGAAGCACCACCAGTAACCTTAGCAAGACGAAGTAAAGATCTTTAAGATCTTAGAGAGTTTGTTCAGCTTTAAGATCTTTCAGCTGGTTCAATAAATCTTTACGAGATTGGAAGAGAGAACAACAGTAGCAATGAGTGTGAATTAGGTTTCAGAAAGATAATGATGTTTATATATAAACTCATACTTCCCATACTATCCTTAATATTTCTATCAAATTCCCTTCATGTCCTACGGTGCGGGTAAATCCGCGGTTTTCATTGTCCAATCACAACTGCACCGCACGTGGATTTGAGATTCCCACCCGTGTCCGGCCCAAAGATCTTGCGGATTGGGTTTCACCCGCAATTTTGCGGACGGATACAGGTGAAATCCGCAGTTTCGGTTTTTCTGCACACCCCTAGTTATGATCCAAATTTTCTTGCCTTTGTGCTTTCCTTTGTTGTTGGCCCAATCTTGAAAATGCTCATTGACTGTAGGCTTGAAGGACCACTAAATCCCATAGCTGGAGATGAAGTATTTCCATACATCTGCAGAGTAGTTACAATGTAAAAAGAGATGATCCAGGGTCTCATTGTGGATATTGCACAAACTGCATCTAACATATTCAATTCCGCATCCACTTTTGATCAGATTATCAGCTGTTGGCAATGCATTCTGCGACAAACCACAAAAATACCTGCACCTTTGGGGGTAATTTCTTGACCTATGAGGAAATATTTGTGGTTGTTGCAAAGCTTGATTTTGTTGGGATATTAGCCAACGATATCCCTCTTTGACTGTGAATTGTGATGAAGCAAGAGGGGTGATATAGTCTTCTTCTCCATCAATCAGTTCAGGTGGCTCTCCCAACACAGACAACAGCCTTTTTATCTCTTGTCTTTCTCCAGCATGTGGCTGTCTTTTTAATGAGATTGTCCATCTCCCAATTAACTCAGCAACCGTAGCATTCTTGTTCACTGTCAGTTTGTATACTGTTGGGTATGAGAGGTACAGAGGGGTAATCACTAGCCATTTATCCATCCAAAATTGTATGCTTTTTTCGTTGCCTATATGAATGCTGGATGTTCTCTCTAGTAGCCATTTCTCTTTCTGAATACCTTTCCAGAATCCTCTTCCATATGGGAGCTTGAATTCTTTTGGATATAATGCAGTATCTTCAGAGTTTGTCCTTTGTTGGATAACCTTCCTCCATATAGCTCATTTTTCCATAGCATACCTCCAACTCCATTTAGCTAAAAGAGCTTTGTTAGTGCACCCGAGGTTTCTTATTGCTAGCTCACCTTCCTCCTTTGATTTGCTGAATTTATCCCATGCTACCCAGTTGATCTTGTTTCTCAGTTGTAGAACCCCACATGAAATCTCTCATGATCTTAATAAATTTTTTCTCCACCGAAGCTGGCATTTGCATAATGGACATAAAGTATATGGGTAAGCTTGCAAGTGCTGTGTTGATAAGCATGATCTTTCCTGCCCTGGTAAAGAATCTTCTCTTCCATTTAGCAAGCTTTCTGTTGAGCTTCTCAATAATGACCTTCCATGCACTGGTTTGTTTTGCAGAAGAACCCAGTGGTAATCCCATATATTTCAGTGGCAGTTTTTCCATTTTGCAGTGCATTATGTTGGCTAGATTTTGCACTTTATGATTAGCCTTCAAGCTGATTATGGTACTCTTCTCCAGGTTTACCCTCAGTCCTGTTACTGCTTCAAATACTTGTAAAATCATCACTAAATTCTCCATAGCCTCTTCTTTGGCATCAAGAAAAATCAGGGTATCATCCGTAAATTGTAGATGTGAAACCTTGATGTCTCCTATTTGAAATCCTTTTATCATGTTTAGCTCCTCAGCTTTTTTCAGTAGTTTAGTGAGTATCTCTGCTATCATGATGAAAAGGAAAGGAGATAATGTATCCCCATGTCTTAGGCATTTGTAGTTCTTGGATTTTGTTGTAAATGTCCCATTTATCAAAACGGAGGATTGTGCTGATGACAAGGTCCAAAAGACCCAATTCCTCCATTTCTCACCAAAGCCCGCTGCCTTGAGAATGCTGTCAACACATTTCCAATTAACATGATCGAAAGCTTTTTCAATATCAAGCTTACATAACACTCCTGGAATGCCTTCTTTCAGTTTTGCATCAATCATCTCTCCTGCTATTAACACTCCATAATAAATTTGCTTTCCTTTGATAAAAGCCCTTTGATGCTCTGAAATTAGTTTAGGGATGACACAGTTGGATCTTTCAGCCATAACTTTAGGTGCTGCTTACTAGGCTGATTGGTCTGAAATGTTGAGGCCTGCTGCATATCTCCTTTTTTGGAATTAGACAAATGAAGGAGCAATTGAGTCTCCAGTTCAATCTTTCTTCCTCATAAAACTCGTTTATCACTTTCATCAGGTCATCTTTTATCACTGTCCAGGAGGCTTTATAGAATTCTATGTTGAATCCATCTGGACATGGAGATTTGTTGTTTCCACATCTCTTGATGGTCTGCCAAATTTCCTCCTCTTCAAAAGGTCTCTCCATCCATGCTTTTTCCTCCTCTGAAATTCTTGTGAAGTTTGAATCATCAAGTTGAGGTCTCCATGGATGTTCCTCTTTGAAAAGTCTTGAGAAATGCTCCCAGAATTCATGCTTGATGTCTTCTTGTTTGAAGTTGTCCACTTCATATATCACTAGTTTGTGAATCAAATTCCTTATTCTTCTACCATTAGCCAGCTGATGCATGTATCTTGTGTTACAACCTCCCTCTTTTAGATGTTTGGACTTGGCTCTTGCTAGCCATTTCCTACGCTCATCCAATCTTATTTGCTTTAACTTCATTTTCCAGTGCACTCTATTGCTCAACTCTTCTGTATTTAGCTTGTTTTGCTCCTCCTGCCTGTTGATCATTTCAAGCTTGTCAATCAGTTCAGATTTCTCCCTTTTAATTTGCCCATACTGCTCCTTGCTCCATCTTTGCATAAAATACTTCAGATTCTGTAATTTTTTAGCTCACACAAAGCTAGGAGTTCCAGTATATATCATTGCATTCCACCAATTTTGTAAGTTTGGAAGAAAGGTTTTATTTGAGAACCAAAAAGATTCTACTCTAAATGGTGGATTCTGCCTAATTGAGTTGCTTGACATAAATAGTATGGGAGACTGATCTGATGTATCCCTTGTAAGCATGATTTAAGTTCATTGAAGAGTCTCTTCCCAAGAGAATGATATATACTTGTAGGTTTGGCCATGTGTATAATCCACCGCTCACAGGTAAATCAATCGGATCATGTGAGGCCGTAAATTCATTGAAGAGTCTCTTCCCAAGAGAAGAACCTCCTACTATATTTCTTTCTCATCTCCTTCTCGTTGCATTGAAATCACCTGCAATGCACCAAGCTTCTGAGGCCCAACCAGATAAATCTTCCACTTCTGTCCAAAAATCCAATCTTTCATCATCCAAACATGGGCTGTAAACATTTGTGATTGTCCATTGTGTGCCATCTGATTTATTTGTGAACTTTTGGATAATTGTGTAGGGTGAAAAGACTTCCTCATTGCAGTCCAGAATGTCATCATTCCATATAGTAAGCATTCCTCTAGCAAGCCCTTCAGATGGTATCATACTCCATTTGAAGTTTTCTCCTCCCCATAAATTCTTAATAAACCATATAGTGATTATGTACATTTTAGTTTCTTGTATCACCACTATATTAGGTTTGTGGGTTCTGATAAGATCTCTCAAATTATCAATCTTGTCAACTCCATTGAGCCCTCTAGCATTCCATGATAAAATCTCAACACACATTGGAGATGCTCCTTTCCCCTTCCATCAATGCTCTGCTGCTTACTATACCATTTCTCCCCCTTTACCAGGAGATAAAAGACCCAAGTTACCCAATTCATGTCTGTCCACAATGCCATAGAAAACGCGCTGAACTTCTCTAATTTTTCCATTGTGTAAGTACCTAAATTAGTGCTCACTTCCATAAGCAGTTCTACTGTGTTGGATATTGTTTCTATATTGTCAGCCAAATCTGAATTTAGTTTTTTTTTTTTTTTTTTTAATCTGAATTTAGTTGAGCAATATCAATTATCACCTTACCATCTTTAATCTTTAAGTGTAAATTTTCATACCTTGCAAGATTGTTTGCAATTTATATTTGTTGACGGTTTGGTGTAGCCACCTCCAATGGTGTTTCTTTGACAATTTCGTCCTCTACTCTTGCAATTTCTCCCTCTTCTAAAGTTTGCAATTCCGGTGACTCCGGTGGAGGTTGTAACTGCTTCTGTTGCTTCTTAAAATTTTCGAATAACGCTTGTATCCGGTTTGGTGGAGCATGAGCTGGGCTTTTTTCTCTACTCTGTCTGATGAAAAATCCATTTAAACACGTCTCTCCCTCGTGAGTCGTTTCCAATTGCACATGAGAGGATTGGCCGTTGCTAGATTCGCCACGTGTATGAATTGAATTCAAATTTTGAATTTCAAATTCAGAAGACTTGTCTGGGCCCCACCATCCATCAGTTGAAGCATTTTGGAATATTCTTTTGACGACGGAGATTTCGCCTGCCGGAAAAAAAACATCCCATTCCGTTGATAGTGTGAAGTTCTTCCCCTCCAAAGTTATCACCATTGCTAGTGGTATCTTGAATGGATCACCTTGAATAGCTATTCTACAGCATGAACTATGCATTTTTTGGCTAGAGATTTTTTTTTTTGATAACAGAAAACCAATATATTAAGAAGAAGTCAAGATTACAGAGTTTAAGATGGGAACATAGTTCCCTCTTAGTCTATCCAAAAACATGGCCTTTGTATTACATAAAAGGGACTCTGTAGAGAAAGAGAGACCATTAAAACTTCTTGCTTCTTTTGCTAGTCTATCTAAAAAGAAAACATTAACTTCCTATTTCTATGACGAAAGCAAACACTATTAAACGATTTAAAATGTTTGAGGCACTTCATGATATTATTTAGCTCTCTCCAATGAGGTTCATAAGTGTCATCTCCATTGATAGCATCAACCAAGTTTTTGCAATCATTTAAGAAAATGCATGATTCAATCTTCAGATCATTCACCCATTGAAGAGCATGAAGAAACGCCTTTGATTCAGCATCTAAAGGGCTGGATGCCCATACCGACCCTGCTCTGTGCTCACTATAGCTTCCTGAAACATTGTTAATTGAAACAACAAACCCCATTGAGTAATCATCAACTTTAAAAGATGCATCAAATTTCACAACCCATTCAAAACTATCTTATTCCATCGTGCTCAAGTTTTGCTGAAAGGTCTTAGTCACCTTAGCTGGTTTAGTTCTAGGAATGCTCACAAAATCTTTTTGGATGCAAGAAACCAATTTAACAGGATCTGGTGTAATATAGTTAAAAACGACATCATTTCTGTGGTTCCCGATGGACCAAAGAATGAAAACTATGTTAGCAATGTCTTTCTTAAAAGTAGTGTCAAACATACAATTTCGAAACCAGTCTTTAAAATCATGAGATTGATTTAAGTTACTGATGTTCGGAAAAGATAAAGCTGTCCAGACATATTTAGCAAATTTACAGTCCAGAAATAAATGAGTTTCATCTTCAATTTGACAGTCAGTACAAAGACTACAACTATGATAAGCATGCTTATTACGGTAATACATTCTATCTCCAAGAGGTAAGACTTTCGACACTAATTTCCAGCAGAAAAGTTTAATTCTAGGTATGCAATCAATCTTCCAAAGAGATTTCCAAAAACTGTTTTCAGATGTAGATATATCATTGTTACAGAGGAAATGGTACACATATTTAGTAGTACATTCCCCTGAAACCGTAGACTTCCAACGAATTCTATCAGGCATATTAACATTCAGAGTAATAGAATTAATCCTATTATGCATAGAGGAGTTAACATATTTTTCAATGATATCTTTGTTCCAGTTTCCATTTCCATCGGTAAGTTGGTTCACAATAATAGGTAGATTATCATCAATGACAGTAGGCGTAAGAGTAGAAGTTTGGTTGGGAAGCCAAAAATCACACCGTATGTTTATGTTAGTGCCACAGTTAACCTTCCATTCATAATTGGAGTTTATAATTTCTAATCCTTTTTTGATACTACTCCAGATCCAAGAGATTTTATACTTTCTAGAGTGAAATATAGGGTTAGTTTTAGGAAAATACTTATGCTGTAAAATTTGGACCCAAAGGAGATTACGATTATTCAAAAGTCTCCAAGCAAGTTTGGTAAGCATAGAAATATTCTGCTTATGAGGATTACGAATTCCAAGGCCACCAGATTCAATACTAGAGCAAAAACTAACACAAGATTTAGTGTAAATTCCTTTAGCATCATCCTTCTTGTTCCACCATAGTTCCCGTTGCATTTTCTCAACATTGTCCAGAGTGGTTTTGGGAAAAGCTAGACATTGCATCTGATAGATGGGATAAGCACTAAGCACTGACTTGATAATAACAGTTCTGCCAGCTTGGGAGAGAAGCTTAGCTTTCCACCCTTGAAGAGCAGCATAACATTTGGTAAGAAGAGGTCCAAAACTAGTAGTTCTTTTCCTATCAAAAAATAAAGGAGTTCCTAAGTATTTGTCATTTTTAGAAATTTGAATAACTTTTAATATTCTACTTATAATTTTGCAATGCTTATTGTGAATTTTTGGAGACAAGTATACTCCAGATTTTTGTAAGTTAATGACCTGTCCAGTGGTCTCACCGAAAAAGTTAAAATTATCCGTTATGTTTCTTGCTTCATGTATTCCTGCTTTTGAAAAAAAAACAGTCATCCGCAAAGAATAAATGAGAAATAGGGGGAGCAGATTTAGAGACTTTAATCCCAGTAATTTTATTGTCTTTTTCAGCTTTAACTAAGAGTCTAGAAAGGAATACCTTGGACAGGTCAAGTTTTAAAGCAAAGAAACCTTTCTTGTTTTTAGAAGTTTTCATGGTATGCAAAATTTCATGCGCAATGATAATATTATCAGTAATTTGGCGTCCAGGTATGACGGCCGATTGGTTTTGAGAAATTAATTTATCTAGAAATGGTTTTAATCTATTTGCTATTTTTTTTTGAAATAAGTTTGTAAATTGTATGACTCAAACTAGTAGGCCTGAAATCATTAGGGTTGGAAGGATTTTGAACCTTAGGAATTAAGCTAATATAGGAGTAGTTTAATTGTTTATTCATATGTTTAGTTCTAAAGAAATCTTGTACTAGGTTAATGATATCTTGCGCAAAAAAGTCCCAGTGAGCTTTGAAAAAACCCGGGGGAAAGCCATCTGGCCCAGGGGCACCCCCATTGGTTCATGCAAAGAAGCGTATTTTTAATTTCAATCTGATCAGGGATTTTAGTAAGATTTATATTATCATCATCAGTAATAACAGGAGTAATGAGATTGTCAATGATATCTTCATGCATGATTCCTGTTGATTGACCAATTTCTTTAAAATGATTTATCAGTAATTCATCTATTTGTTCAGGTTCTTCAATCCAGAGACCAGATTTATCACGTAAAGTATGAATATGATTTATTCTTCTTCTATTAGATGCTATCTGGTAGAAGTAAGATGTGTTTCTATCATGATCATTTAGGAATTTATCTTTAGATAAATGAATCCAGTAATCATTTTCTCTATCATACCAGCTGTCCAGCTGATGTTGAAGATTGTTTATTTCGTCAATAGGCAAGGGAGATTTTTTATTCAGGTTATCTATTTTTAAATTTAAGTCGCTAATATTAGTGAAAATGTTTCAGAAAACCTTCTTATTCCAAATCGAAAGAGAGAAGGATAAATGTTTTAATTTTTTTTGTAAATCTAAATGTGTTAGAACCACGTAAATTGTGGTTCCAGTTTTTTTTTGATCAAGTCAGGGAAGCTTTCATGACTTAACCAAGGTCTGATAACTCTAAAAGGTCTTCATTTTTGAAGATTTTTAAGAGGAGTAGTTTCAAGCAATATAGGCGTATGATCAGATCCTATTCTAACAAGATGTTTTAGAATAGCATAAAGGAAAAGAATAGTCCAATCAGTCGAGGAAAGGACTCTGTCAATTCTTTCTTTTTATATTTTCCTCCCCTTGTCTATTATTAGACCATGTAAATGGAATTCCTTGAAACCTAAGATCAATTAAACCTAGTTCCTGAATAGAATCATGAATAAATCTAGTTGCATTAGAAGTGTTATCATTTCCACCTTGTTTCTCCTCTAAATGCACAATAAAATTAAGATCACCAATAATTATCCAGGGATAGTTATTGGCAGCACTAAAACTTTTTATATGATTCCATTGATTAAATTTATCAATATCAGACAAAGCACCATACATGCAAATCATATTCCAATAATTTCCTAAATTATCATGCACACAAAAAATGCAAATATTGTATTTAAAACTAATGAAATCAAGCTTAATATTGTTATGCCAAGCTATAAGCATTCCTTCTTTCAAACCAATTCTAGGGACTAAAAACCAATCAGCAAACCTGAGCCTTCTAGCTAGCTTCTCCATTTTGTCATTATCATCTTTCGTTTCAGAAATGAAAATCATGTCAGGATTAAATTTGTTTAGCAAGTGTTTAAGATGATTTCTAGTTCTAGGGGGGCCAATTCCCTGTGCATTCCATGCTAATAGTTACATTGTATCAAAGTTATTGGGACTAAAAATGATTAGGTGGAGTAAAAGAAGATACCGACAGATATCCAAAACTATGAAAAATAAAGATAAATTAAGATTGGAGAGAATAACACCAGAAAGTGAAGAGCACAAATAAATCACAAAGAAGAAATTGTAATGAGATTGGTTCAAAAAATTAAAACTAACCTGATTGAAGTTGTCCAGGGTCTTAGCAGCAGCATCCACAACATTGGTAGCAGGAATTTGGTCTTGTTCTCTTGTAGGGGAATTTATAGTATTGCAGATCATAGCAGCGGAACTTGAGCTTTCTCCATTCCGAAGATTTTCTCCAGCAGCAACATAATCATCTAAAGCATTAGCCCAAACCCATTTCTCCTTTGGAACATTAGTATCCTCCTTTGTTACTGCCTCAGCTAGAATGACCAATGCAGCATTAATGTCTTTGTTCAGTGCATCCAAATCCATCTGATCAGCCGTCACATCTTCAGCTCTTATTCTCTTAATACCTATAACTTCCTATGAGCTTCCAGGCAATGTATTAATATAAACTTGAGCAGCAACAGGTGAATTAGGCGGAGCATTGTCAGTTTCAATCATGTTCAAATTATCTTGATTCTGTTCATTGATGTTAGCTTCAACTTGAGGTCCTTGAACTTCTTGCACTTCCATGACTTCATTAATGATATTTGGAATAACAACTTCCTCTTCATTAATCACTCATTCCTCATTAAAAGGATCCACCCCTTGAAGATTTAAAACAGGCTCATTCATCCAAGCAAGGTTTGCAACTATCTCACAATAGTGTTGGCTATGATTAAGGACATAGCAGGTTCTACATGTGGCTGAAGGAAAACCCAGATAGAATATTGATACTTTAACAGTTTCACCATCTTCCAGAGTAATTTCAACTTTTCTACATAGAGTGAGATTCACATCAACTCTAACTCTAGCTTTCACCACTCCAGTCATATCCCTGTTGAAAACATTGATCACCTTCCCAGCATGTGAAGCCACCATATAAGGAATATTGTCTCTGTCTAAATCATTCCTTGGCCTGAATTCAACATAGAACAGTTCAAACTGAAAAAGCACTTGATGTACATTCATATGAAATTCCCATAGCATTAAAACCCATAAGATATCCTTGGATTGAGTGTGGTCTTCCTCTAAGAATTCTCTGGTAAATTTCTCTGTTCTGAATCCTAAAGATGAAAACATTCCTCCTATTTGTGTTGATTATGAGTGGATTATGATTAGTTCCCCAGATGGCTTTCAATGCATAATTTAGAGCACCCCTTGTGACTAAGATATCTTCCCTACAGATGTAGCCTATTAAAGCAAATGATTCAGCAGTTTTTCCTTTGTTCTTCAGAAAAACATGCTTAGTAGTATTTTGGGTGACAGAGCATTTTTTTGCTAGCTGTGCTGACAAATTAGCTACAGAAGAACTACTGGAAGCCATTAATTCAGTTTGTATGTTGAGACAATGGTAGTTGCAGAATGTTTCAGAATGTCTTTTGTTGTGTTTCTCTTTATGAGGTGAATTAGATATGAAATAGAAATCTTTATACTTGTATGAAGCTTGCTCAGAAACTTGAGATGAATGCCAAGTGTTAATCATGCAGCCTTTTTGAGTAAATTTGTGGTTAAGTAGAAGACTAAACCAAGACCAGTCTTTTATCTCTGCTGATATTAGAGTAATGATTATTACTTGGGTGATAAAAATAATAACCTGTATAATCCTTTGCTTCATTCTTGTGCAGAGTGTAGCTTGTTTGAACGACTAAACCCCAATAGAAAATTAAAAAACTTCTGTTCCAATCTGCCTCTTGCTTGTAAAGACCAAAATTCCTGCAACCGCCGCCGTAGAGCAGAGCCAAAAACCCTAGCACCTACCAATCAGGTATGGAAGGCGAGAAGGGATAAAACCTGAAAAGGGAACACAAAAAAATATAGAAGATGAGAAGGATTAAGCACTCATCAAATATTAAAAAATTATAAACAGATATTAAAAAAACCAGAGGTGAAGAATTCTAAGAAATTGTATCGATTCTAACAGGAAGAGTAAGAAGGATTTGAATAAGAAAATCAGATAAAAACTTGGGAGATTAAATTAATCAGATGACAACATAGAGAAAGAAAATCACGCCACTAGAAAACAGGTTAATAAAACCAAAAAAAAGAGAGAGAAATCATTAGATCTAGTCTAGGGATTAAATCATATATTAACAATAGTATCAAAAACAAAAGATTTGGTAGCACGAGAATAGAGATTGAAAGAAGATTTGAAGATTAGATTAACATGAGGAGAGAAATCTAAGAAGTTTGAAAAATGAGTTAAGAACGATTTTATCTCCGAGTCGCAGAGCACCGAGTCGTTAGGCCCCACTCCCCATTGGCTTGACATTCTGTTTAAACAGTTGAACTATGCATTTTTTGTTTTAAGATTGGTTGTCCTTTAAGTTATTGTGTTCCCATCTCTTTTTTCCCTGCAATTTCACTAAACACTGATTACTCTTTATTCATAAACTTGTCTGGAACGCTCCACTTCGCGGAGGGACTGATAATCTTACCATTCAGATTTTCATGATTAGTTTACTAGCTGCCTTAGTAATCCACACAAGATTAGGAATAAGATCAAGTAATCTGAACTTTGTACCAGTGTAAAATATAACTGTCATTGCTCAGGAAACAGCTAAAGCAATCACTTGGACATGACATCATTGGAGCAAATCAGGGATTCTGAAAATACCTTTGTACGACCGAGTTTAACTGCTTATCTCGTCAACTGGAAAATCACCATCTAATGCTTACCGCAGAACATGAATGTCCCTCACTAAGCAGGGGACTTAATGTTGATGGTGGATTTTTGACAAAGTTCAAAATCGTAAAATCATGATACTGTATGTTTTTTACCCAGCTTCAGGAACGCATGTGACGATTTATATTTTATGATCCGTGAACCGTTTCATGAACTCTAACTGAGTGAGTATTCCTCTCAGAGCCATGATGAACATGTTTCTCGAAAGGCCTCCCCGGCTGAGCGTTCGATGCTGCACATTTCATCATTCCCTCTATGTAGAATAACGATTGGGCAGTTCTCTGGACATAATTGTTTATCAGAGGGCTTAATGCCTTCAGAACGTCGACGATACTTGTTGTTCCCTGACTACATAGAGAAACCCACCTCTATATGGAATAACGATTAAGCGGTTCTTTGGACATAATTGTTTGTCAGAGGGCTTGGCGCCTTCAGGACGTCGGAGATACTCGTTGTTCCCTGACTATGTAGAGAGACCGTGTATAGATTCAGGCGGCTCTCTAGACATAATTGTTTGTTAGAGGACTAAACGCCTTCAGGACGTCGACGCTGCATGTTGTTCCCAGACTATACACCTTTCAGAACGAATATGATGCTTCAACTATCTCATATCTCGATTCTGCAAATCGATTAATTCTACCGTGACATTCATCCACTGGATTCCTAGAAAATAATCTATTATATCTCATTACTCCGTTCCCTGAATTCCCAGGATGGATTCATGGATTAGTAATAGATAACCATTTTATCTCATTACTCCATTCCATGAATTCCCAACTAGAATTCATGGATTAGTAATAGATACTCAATTCATTTTATTACTACGTTATATGAATCACTCTCCGCTGAATTTCATGAATTAGTAATAATTACTCAACAATCGGGCATCTGGACTATCACCGAGTAAGCCCCAATAAAATGGTGCAAGTGTACTCAACAATGATGCACGAACGAGCACCCAAATGCACGAACGAGCATTCGAAAATATGAACAAACAAGGAATCCTACACAAAGTAGGAGAGAGAAAATAAAAATAAAAATAATAAGAGAGGCACCTAGGGACCGGGCCCACCGGGCGGCCGGTCCCCCAGGCCTCTTCCTTTATTTTTCTTATTTTATTATTTTCATGAACTCATGAAGACTCCTTCATTCGAGCAACTTTCCTTGTTTGAACAAAACTCATGGTTTCTCCATATTTTCACGGTTTCATGAAAAATAATAAAAATAGGGAAAGGTGTTGCGGATTCGGGCTACCTATCCGGCCGGACATGCCCAAGCCGTGTCCGGTCCCATACCTTGCAATCCATTGTTTCTATAATTATTATTTCCCTTATCTCATGAAACTCCTCCGTTTGACCAAAAAATCCTTATTTCTTCATATTTTCTCAAATATTGCTCAAACCATGAAAAAGGCAAAAAGCCAAATGGTCACATGAACGACTAGGCTATTCACGAAAAATATTGATCGAACGAGCAAAGTCTTACTTGCTCATTCGAGCAAAATCAAGAATTTCAGTCAAAGATCAAACTCTTCTGAAAATCCAAGATATTGCTCAAACGCACACCAGAAAATATCAAAACTCTCAGGACTGATACACGGACATTGTGGTGACACGAGCATGCTTCCTTGACCGACCAAGGAGCCGGTCCCACACATTCTTATAATTTTTACCTAATTTGCTCAATTGCTCATATTGGGTTCAAATTTTTTCCAACCAACTTGGAATTTGCTCTAACGACCATCATCTGGTCCCACGACCACCAAGGGCCGTCTTCTTGCTCCCTTGGCCGGTCCCTCACTTCTCCATAATTAGTTTTCATCACCTAATGCTCGGACGAGAATTATTCTAATAAATGATTAAATCAGCATTTAATCATCCTTTCACCAACCAATCAACAAAGGACTTTGGTGCACGCTCACTCGAGCACTTGGGGGCTACATGGTCGTCCATCATCCCATGTAGCCGGTCACTCCTTCATTCAGTGGCCTATTTTCAGTAAATCATCAATTGATGAACAATTGATCAAAAATTAGGGTTTCAAACAAATGCTCTGCAAATCACGATTTTAGCAATTTCAAACACTAATAAATTTATGTTGATCCAGCAATCAACATCTGGATTGATTATATAATATTTGGTAGGCTACCGATATTTTAATTAATATTTTATTGGGTCACGTTACCAATAATTCGTCGAGTTGAGCAATACTTGCTCAGTTGCTCGAATATTGATCCAACTATCAATATTTAGTAATTTTTCGAATTGACCAATACTTTCTCAGTTGCTTGAATAATTATCCAACTATCAATATTCAGTAATTTGTCGAATTGAGCAATACTTGCTCGAATATTGATCGACTATCAATATTCATTAATTTATCGAATTGAGCAATACTCATATCAATATTCCGTCGAATATTGATTCAACTCAATATTCAATAATTCATCGAATTTACAATATTTGCTAAGATGAGCAATATCAACATCATTCATTAACTGTACGTCTGACATGTTCAATCCATGAATCACTGAGCATTCGTCAATCATGCTCGATTAAACAATAACTTAGACTCGCTTTCTAATCAAGTCAATGACTGACTAATAAAATACACGCCTGCTTTGCAGACTCCACGTTCGTGAGAAATCAATCACGTCACATGGGGGATATCAATTAGGGTTTTGGTCTGGCGGCCTACAACATGTGTGTTTATCCACGATGAGAAATGTGAGTAAGTCGTGTAAACGGTTGAGGGAGTTAGAAAAGTAGTGGGTGGACGATCAACCAAGTCTCTACACGACATGGAACTGATTTTACCATAATCTCCCACTTTCCCGCTCTTTCACTCAAGAAACCGTCACACTTACTGGGATCAATGTGTTTACTATTCTTACAATTTAAATAAGTTTAAAGTCGATGAATGAAGGACAACATTCGTCTACACAGAATTCTCTCGATCAAAACTTATTCACATACTTGCAGAAACCTTCAACACATCCACAATCCTTGATCATCATTTATCCCATAATTCTCAGCTTCCCTCCTACAGATCAACCCATCTCCCTCTTTATGACCGAATTGACTCTGGAACGGCCATTGACTTGGTTTAGGCCGGAGTCCTACAGATTGATCTCTCGAACTTAAAGCACTCCCGTGCAGTGCATGTGTGTGAGGTTAAGTAGTTTGCTCGGTTGAGGAGTCTCTCTCGAACCGTCGTCTCTTCACTTTCCTAATAAACCAGCAAATCGTTTTTCCCCATCTACAACTTGTTATGTAAATACTCAACAAGCCATGCTAGCAAAAGAGAAAGTCAATTGCTTCCATACTAGTTGATATGCTTGAAGGAGTCTATCTCAAAATAATTATTAGAAAAAACACTAAATCTCTTTGCATATCTTTAGTAAACATTCCAATAAGATTAGCAACACTTTCATGAGTCTAAACGAGTGTTATGAAGACACCCATCTTTAAGTAAGAGTATCACGTCAAGGAATTCAGGTACTAATCTCAGCACCAATACAATCAGCTCGCAACATTCCAATGCAAATGCAGCAAGTAGCAGCAGCTTTGAAGGTTCTCATGGCAATCCTTCGGAGACCTTCGAATCCCAAACACGATGCCACGATGCGCCATTGGATGTTGACGATAGTAACAAACTCATCCACAATCCTGATGCAGTCTTTTCAACTTCTACGATGATGAGCAATAACTAAATATTGGATGATTATCCCTGACATGCTCCCAAGCCTTGCCGGAAACCTCCCATAAACAATAACCTAAACCCTTGAAGACAGTCTTTCGCCTCATACAATTTTCCCTCATATTCGAAAATATGTACCTTTATATTGCTTAATTATCTCCATGTTTTCCCTTCTGTACTTTGTTATTGTTGTTTGTTTTTTGTTGTATGCGTAGTAACTTTGTCTTTTCTACCGTTCCTACGGTAGAAAGATCAAGTAATATATGGTGGTTATATAAATATATGACATGACTTATCTCCAACATTGTGGGTAAACTTTTTTTACCTGGAAGTCTTCTTAAGACTTTTATTTATGAGAGTTTAGATAAGTAGTAAATTGGGTCCCATAGCTTATAAACTATCTCCTGTTACAGGGCCTACGGCTCATGGATGTGCGGCCCATCTAGATAGTTAGAGTTTTTCCTATGGTTGTATAAAAAGCCTCACTATGCTATGTAATACTGATGTCTCTATTAATAAGATATTTTCCTTTCTTTTCTACCTCTCCGTCTTCTCCATATTTTTACCTCTAACATGTTATCAGCACGAACTCATTCCTATTTATGGCTGGAATTTTCCCCCCCTCTTTGGTCTTCAATAAAAATGCTGAAAAAAGTTTGTTTCACCAGTAATTGAATCTGATATATCAATTTATTTTTCCTTCGTTTCATTTGATGAATTCATGGTGGATTAATTTTTGAAGATTAGAGGGAAGGGAGTTATCAGAATATTGTGTTCATAATAGCTTGCTAATGTTGTGCAATAAAGGATATTTTGGTTAATCATGAGAAGCTTGTAAATGGAAGTTTAGGTCATATCTAATTAGAGATTTTGGGATATTGATTTTGCTCCGCCTGTGGCAATTCCGTGGAAGAGAAATCCTTCTGTTCCGAGGAGAAAGAAAATTTTTGGAAGAAAAATCCACGGTCCGGTCCGGCTATGGCCGGTTCTGTTCCGTTTTTAGGCGGTGCGCAACCAAGGCTGCTCCGGTTCTGTATATATACAGCGGAAACCAATGTATGAGGTATGTAACTAATGTGAGTTTTTGCATCGAATACCTACTGGGCTTATCTTTTGTTTTTTTTTAGAACATGCCCAGTTTTTTTTTTCTTAAGATAAGTCCATATCATATTTTTTGTTTTTTTAGAACATGCCTATTTTTTTTTCTTAAGATAAGTCCATATCATATAACGGTTAATTTAAATTATGATTGCTGATCTCTATCATTAAGAATTTGGCATTAACGTTATTTTGTTCTCTTGAATATGATATTGGCTATAATTTAATGGTGTTTTTTGTTCAATTGGTTGTACCAACTCGATTCAAATGTATTTATTTGGGGTTTAGAAGTACTTGAGCACCATTATTGCGTACATGATATTTTCTTCCCAAAATTTCCGTGGAATGTAATCCACTTGCTCGACTATTTAAGAGTCAGTAGTTTCAAAAGATACATTGCAAATAAAATCACATGTATTCCAATTTTTGTTAAAGAACTCACAAAAGATGACATGAGTCAGAAAATTTCCATTTCTCTACTTCATCCATGATACTAACGAACCAGTATATGTTGAAGTATGACAACAAGAGAACTATCTTTAGTAATATATTCAACCAAAAGTAAGTAGTTGACATGTTTAGTGAGATTCTCTTGGCCAGTTGAGATAAAGAAATTTCTCAAATTAAGTTAAATGTGGCAAAATTAAAAATGGAAAGAACCCTGAAGTAATGAAGGTTAAACGTACCGACTCATATAAATCATGTGAAAAGGGACATATATATCATGAGACAAAGATGTATTTTCCCCTCGGTAGTAATGACATTAAAGTACAGGTATCAACAGAACATGTGATGAAGCTAAGATGTAATTCTAGCTCTTACCAAAAAGTTGGGAATGAATCTTCTTACTGGTATTGGTACAAGCAATGCAATGCGGGTACCATAGTAGCAAACAATTTCCATGAGAAGGTCATACTTTAGACATCAACTTTAATGACAAGAAGAACTTTGCCTGGCCAATTGACTATTTATTTGAACTAGATCCAATGTCTGCGCTAATGGAATGAAAAGTACATCATTCCCACGAAACATAAATTCTCTACAGCACTTGAGATATATCTGGATGAAAAATATATCACCCCCCTTGAAATGTAACATATATTCACTTTAAAGTACTTGGGTTAAATCTTACTTTTGTTACTAATAAGGACACACCACTTATTTAATAGCTTAAGGAATATAAACTAGTTGTTGAACTATTTGCTTATAATGTGACTACGAGGATTGGATCATCGAGCGAAGCACTGCTCAAATTTTTTTTTCAAGATATAACAAAGACGTCACAAAATATATACATGTACCGAGAGATAATCACACCATGTTAAATTCCAAAGAAACCCATGCAAATGGATATCATGTGGAACTTCACAATGATGAGAATGTAATTGATTGCATATTTTATAGTCTCTAATATATTTGGAAGGAAATATATTTTAGAGAAACTACTGAGTCAATCTAGTGAAATGTAAATCACTATAATATTTTTGGATTATTGAATCCATATTGAATCCGACGATGAGATGTTGGGAATTAACTCATACAAGCTTTGAGCATAGCCATAAAGCCACTTTGGTTGTGACATGATGATTTTTTTGAAAGGACTCATATGAACATCCCTTTATTTGAGTGAAAAAACGGGAGAAAGATTGAAATTTAATAAACATATTATGTCAAATAAGTTCTACAAGAAATTTAACTCGTAATCATAGAAATGTCAAGAATGTAACAGTATTACATTTGTACTGAGTGGATCATTCAACTTAATCTCTATGTCTTCTTCGCTGGTTCTGAGCCCTATAACCCAATCACTACCAATTTGCTGTTTGCAAAACCACGAAGATCTTCTGTCGATTTTTTTTTTGTTACTAACAGCTCAATAACCTCTCCCTCGTAAACATCCATAGATTCCTTCAATCGTAGGCTAATAGCCTTACGATGGGTCGGTTTCAGATTCTCAAATCTTTGCATGATAGTTGAATTTACTTCCAAATTAAACATATGGCCTGAAGAATCTGTAAAAAGAGAAGTAGAAATTTATAATATGCAATAAATACCCCAAATCCTTTGAATAACACTAAACAAAAGATGTAGTGTGACAAATCCAACTCTTTTGCAATTAGAATTTTTTATGGATTATTGAATGCAGGTTGGAGCCTCCTAGTGAAGACCAACTGATTTAACAAAAAATACCAAGTTCTTCTTTTATCCAATTTAACCATTCAGTCGTTCTAGTGTTGGGAGGTCCATTAAGTAAGATGGCACGACCAACCATCTTCCTTTTCTTTTTCATGTCAACCATATGGGCGACAACTTCTCGGGCCTCAATGCAGCTAAATAAAAAAATCGTCGGATGATCATCTAACTGTAACAGAAAAAGTGTTAAGGAAAACACTCTATCATACACCATAAAATATAAATTATAAGTGTCAATCCAAACCTGTATTTGACCGTCAGATACGACTCTTCTTGAAACAATGGATATCTTTGCCATCTTTAACCAGTAAATTAATTGATATATGTCATGGGTACCATTGCTTTCTTTATAGAGGCAAAAGTCAAAAACTAATAAAACACTTGTTAATTTGTCTTTTTTTTTTGAAAAAAATAAAATAACGCATGTTAGATAAGGAAGAGGTAAAACATCAAATATAAAGTAAAAGATTAGATTAAATAATCGTACCTTTACACACCTTCCTCTATCTGTATTTTAAAATTATTAGAGGATACAGTGACAGTTAAAAAGTCTGTCTCAAGTAGCAAAAAGATCTAATATATGTTTTATTGCCTAAACACTTAAGGTTGTTAGGCTTGATAATACCAAATACAACAATATCTACTATAAACATGAGAATTCATATATGGAAAATAGAACAAACCTATCGATTTATAGATAGAATCCCAAGAACAAGTTGTGACACTCCTTCGTCAATATAATTATAACGGACTGCCATGAACATTCACTTATCAGTTAAGATAATAAAAACTTATTCTTGAATTTATCCTACAAGTCAAAATAAGTTATAATCATAAAGAATGTTGTTAGAGCACTGCTCGGTCAAACTCGCAAGCGTTGCTATCTCAAGCTTGTTTGTCAAGTTTAGTTGCCAAAACTATAAGTCTTGATTTCTAGTCTACTAATAGCTAAGTCTTGGACTAGGATAGAAAGTGTAGTTGAGTTCTAGACTCCACGGTGTTCATCATGCAAAGACGAAGAACTACTTAAGGAACTGGTGGAACTTCATCGACAAAAAGGTATGTGGAGACTTGAACTTATCTATCACTCAAAAGTTTACTTTATTTCCTATATTGAGACAAAAGTCGTATTGCTATATAAATTATGATTATACACATGTACTATTTCGGGCTGAGTTTATCTCACTTATCTATTTCTCGAAATATGTGTTGGTAAGCTTTCGCTTTGGCCAAGTTCATCTTTACTAGTGATGAAAGTCATATTAGTTTCAATCACTTGAAAATCGCTTTGACGAAAAATAGTTTGTGAACAACAACTATATAACGTCCTCTAAGAATGTTTCAATGATTGAAATGAGAGTTTAGAATACATAACCATAGTTGGATATAAACATTGTGAGACAACTCATATGTGTGTAAGTCCAATATCCTTGAACCATAGTATGCGTACTTTGCTGCTCAGGATAACCGAAACTAAAAGTCCGCGTACCAGTATGCGCACTGCCGGAAGTTCACATCCCGTGAATTTCTGCTGGAGTTTGTGAACTGAAAACAAACTTAATCCGTTACTTAAGTCCGCGTACCAGTATGCGTACTTAAGTAGATTATTTTCTAAAAACAGTTTAATTCGTGAACTAAGACATTTATATATTAAGGAATGCAATCTTTGCAAACCGTGGCTATAATGTTCATTAATCGTTCGAGTGAATCAAAAACGTTTTTGTTTCGATTGTGTCTTGTATACTTCTATGAGATCTAAGTAATTGAATAACTCTCTAACTAGTTCATTTGAGTCATTTGAACTAGTTGTGGTAAAGAAGAATAAGGTTGATATGAAAGTGGTCATATGGCTAACCTATGGTTAACTACCGTTGAACCAACGACTTGTACACGTTTAGGTACGGTTACTCAAACCTAAATGAAGTTACGTTTCATGTGTGTATAACAAGCTAAATTCTATCTAACGGTTGAAAGATATTAGCTTGAATCTAATCAGGTTTTCATCTAACGGTGAATATTGAATGCTTTGTTACCAAGGTAACTTAGATTGCAAACCCTGATTTGAAGACTATATAAAGGAGAACTCTAACAACTGGGAAACCTAATCCCCACACCTCCTGTGTGATACTAGTTGTTTTAGAGCATAGCTCGGTTGAACCCACCAAGCGTTGGTATGTCAAGTTTGGTTGTCATATTTTAGTGAGCCAAAACTCATTTAAAGAGTCGCTTTATTATGTATTAGAGTCAACTTCGTATAGGTTAGCTTGAAAGTATAAGGATATGAGACATTACAAGTATTGCGAAGACTTGAAGAAGTGAAGAAGTAAGGAGCTACAATGACAACATCATCCTTCCACTTGAGGTTAGTGATATTTGACTTGAACTGTTTCATTCCCTAACGTATCTTCCAAGTCATGCATATTGAAAACATAACTGCGAAGCATGAATGATTATACTCTAGTTATACATAGTATTAAGGAATAAAATACGAGGTTTATTGCTTAACCATTAAACTTTGTATATAAGACATCGACATAATCGTTTGAATACTATTGTGATTATGTATTGGTATAAGGTGAAGATTTCGCCCTAGGAAACAATGTTTTACATTTGTTTAAAGGAAGTAAATTCATGAACTTGTTTTGTGGATCGAAAGGGAAATTGCCAGGCATTATTGGTATTGTTATTCATTGCATATCTTTTGAACTACCAATATGTGTGATTAGTATAACCGCTCATGACTTGTTTATGTTCTTGGTAAAACCATTCACAAATGCCTGACTTTTGTATTGGTATGACTTTTATTAGTGAAACCGATCTTAAGTAATCACCTGAGATGGTATGATCGATTTAGTGTTATTGGTATGACCAACTCTGGGTAAAGGGGAACCGATCCTGGTAAGAGGTGCAACCTATCACAAAGGGGAATCGATCCTTGTATGAGGTGCAACAAGTTTTAAGTATAAAGGGGAACCGATCCTATGGACATGTGCAACAAGTACAAGTTAAATACCATATATATGTGGGGAACCGATCCTAGTACCTAGTCAACGGAATTTTTGGAAAGCTAGTGTGACTAAATCCTTTACCCACATGGAGGTAGAACCGAAACTTGTTTTGGTAGAACAGTGAAACCCATGTTTGGTGATTGAGTGTTCTTGATCAATCACATAGTTCTTGAAAGTCAGATGAACCAATTCTAAACTTGTTTGGAAGTGTGGCAAATCGGTTTCAAGATTGTAAGTATGAAAGAGGACTTACAAAGTAAAGATGTTGACATACTTTAAACATGTGCAGTATCGGTTATCTTTAATTGTTCAAAGATATTCCTTAATAGCTAAGGGAAGAAAATTCCGGATCGAAAAATAAGTTGAGAATCTTTTAATTAAGGTTTTTATTTTTGGAAAATGAAAATTCTTAATGTGCATTTACTAGTTGGAAATTTTCTAAGAGATTTTCTGTCATTATTTGGACAAAGCATTTCCAGGAATTATGGAAACCGAATTTGGAATATATTGCATATCTTGAGAATATTTTCGGTTTTGGAAATTCCTTGGTGTCCAAACTTCCTTGTCTATAAATATCAAAGTTTGCATTTCGAGCAAACTAATCCTTAGAACCAGCAAGACTATCTCAGTTGTGTTGTTACTGGTGCAGCCGCCTATTCGGAGAGGAAAGTAACCTAATTAAGCGAAATCTCTTACGGCCGCCCAGTTTAAAGACTTCTTTGGGATTGAGAAGCTCTTTAGTACCGTTGGTGGGAAACTAGATAATTGAGGTTTATCTTTTTTTTCTTCAATTGATTGATTGACTAACGGTGGTTGAACTTTGATTGCACCTAGTTTGTTTATGCTTGAGAATCTTCTCTTCTGATATAAGATTCACTCAAACTAGATCGAAGTTTCGACGGGGATCTTTAGACTGATGTCTTGTGATAATCCATTGTTAACAGACTCCGTTCTGTGCGTTATTGATCACAAGAGATTCAAGTTAATTGTGCGCAGGTGTTTATTGAAGATCTAAGAAGATTTGAAGACAAAGAAGACTTTGAAGATTTCTGATTTGGGTTCATAATCTTTGGTGTGCACAATACTTGTTTCGGTAAAAGAGGATCCAACTATAATCGGTTTATCCTTGTGGTAGATTGGATTGATTAGTTGTGAAGATCGGCATCAATACAATTCTTTGTGATTAAAAGTATTGATTGCAAAATCTTAACAATTACTTTGGTAGTTTTAGATAAGATAGATCTAAGAACCTGACAAAGGAGTTTATTTGAGATAAACAGAAGATCCTTTTGTCGAACTCATATCACTTGTTTGAAAAGAGTTGATACCAAACAGATTTGTTGTTCCTTTACTGTTTGGAATACGAACCAAAGGAATTGTTCCAAGTACGTGAATTATTACAGGTCGGAGGTGTGGGAATACATACAGAACTAGGTGAACTATAGGTTTAGTTGCTTGGTCTCATCTATACGAAGTTGGTTTGATTTTGTATAGCGTCTTAATCCTAAGAGTATTCAATTCTGGACAAGGTCCCGGGGTTATTCTGCATTTGCGGTTTCTTCGTTAACAAAATCTTGCTGTGTCATTTACTTTTATTTTCCGCAATTATAATTGTTCTTATTATAATTTAAAGTAAATTACACAAACGTTAATTCCTATTTACTTGATAGTAATCCTATTGTGTTTGGTTAAGTCCGAACCTTTTATCAAGTAAATATACTTCGTTGTTGTATTGTCTCGATCTCGTATCCATAGACGATCACACAAAGTGTGAACCGATTTGTTGTATTGTCTCGACTCAGTCCATAGACAATCACTTTCGGAGAAAGGACTTATAGGTAGAAAAGTTTTAGATTGAGGTATATTTTGGTACCCTCGTCTTTTAAAGTTGTAAGATAGAGTCGATTCTCCTTTAAACATAGGTTTCTATCGAGACCCTATAAGTTAACAACTTAAAGACTTCATTGGGATTGTGAAGCCAGACCCAACTATCTTCTCTATAGTTGCGTGATCTGATCTTGCTGTTTCTATCGTATTTGAGTACAATCGTAAGGATTGGCTTGAGATTAATTTCTACGATAGGCAAGATAGGAAACTAGTCACAAACATCTTCGTCTCATCATTTGTGATTCCACAATATCTTGTTTCGCTAGTCGATTAAGATTATTGTGAGGTGATTTATATTTATAGGATGTTCTTCGGGAATATAAGTCCGGTATATCAATTGGTTCCTGTTCACCTTGATTTATCAAAAGACGGAACAAAACTCATAGGTATTTCTGTGGGAGACAGATTTATCTATTCCTATAGACTTTTCTGTGCGATACAGATTTGTTTATTAAAGTCTTCGAATTTGGGTCGTAGCAACTCTTAGTTGTGGGTGAGATCATCTAAGGGAATCAAGTGCATAGTATCCTGCTGGGATCAGAGACGTAGGGAGCGCAACTGTACCTTGGATCTGTGTGAGATTGATTGGGGTTTCACTACAGTCCAGACCGAAGTTAGTTTGTAGTAAGCTAGTATGTGTAGCAGCTTAATACAGTGTGTGTTCAATCTGGACTAGGTCCCGGGGTTTTTCTTCATTTGTGGTTTCCTCGTTAACAAAACTTATGGTGTCTATGTTATTTCTTTTCCGTATTATATTTTGTTATATAATTGAAATATCACAGGTTGAGGGTTGAATCGATCAATTTGGAAATCCAACCTTTGGTTGTTGATTGTAATTGATTGATCCTTGAACATTGGTCTTTGGTACCGTTCAAGTGATTTCTCTTGTATTCAATTAGACTCGCAGATTTCTATTTGCTTGATTAAGTATTGAATCGAGAAATTGAGATATAACTCTTTGATATACTTTTTATTAAGATTGAGTCTGACTATCTAGTTGATTCTCTTAAAAGTATATTGGAGTTTGTCCATACAGATTGCTAAGATAAATATTGGTTGTGGTTGTTAGACCCCCGCTTTTTCAATTGGTATCAGAACAGACAAACACATTTAAAGACCTTATAAGTCTGTGTTTGTAGCGATCTTACTCTATGGACAAGAGTACTATCTCTGATAAACGCATCACCTGAAATAAAATTTTTGTTTCAACCGTGTATATTAAAGAGAAAGATTCGCCAATCTCAAATATAGACGAACCTAGTGTTCTGACGAGACAGACAGACACTGACATGTGTTGTTCCGATTACCCTCCAAAAGAGTTTTTCTCTGTTGATGAAAGGGAAGCATCTGAAGAGAGTGAAATAATTCTAAACCTCGTTAGAATCCAAGCTGATAGATTTAATCAGTTAAAAAACCATGTCAACGTTCTTCTTGGTATATTAAGAAACTGTAAGTCCAAAGAAAATACTGAAGTTCGCTCTCCACGTATGTTACTCGAGGAAAGCCTCAAAAAGGATGCTTTGGAAATTGAACATCGCTTGAGTAAACTCTCGATTCAAGGATGCTCTAAAAAGTCTAATATACCATGTACTTCTACCACAACTGAAGTTCCGGTTCCAGAAGTAAAACCAGAATCCCTTCCTATCGAAAAAGATGTGTTTATCGCCTCCTCTAGTCAAGGACGTTCCACATCACATGGAAGGAAGAAATCTCCAAACGATGTTGTTAATATAGAACTATCTAATCACTCTCGTGATCAGAAAGTATGTTTGTTTTGTGATTCAAAAGGGTCTGTCAAGCAAAAGAGAAACTCTACGTTGAATAACAATTCCTTTGTTCGACTTCAACACACCTTAGACTTGATCCTCAAAGATGTAACTAACATTCGTATGTCTAAACCAATTGATTTTAGTACTCACCCTGTGTATTCTACCAGGAAAGTCAGTTCTATGAGTTTCTCAAATGCTCAGAAATAAAACAGACGTCTTAACCAAAATCGTCTAAGAAAAGATCAAGAATTTTCCTCCTTCAATAAGGGAGATAATGTTACATTTGATTTGAACAAAGTACTAGGAGAAAGGAGCAAAAATGATGATATATTTTTTAATAAACTAAAGGAGATAATTGAAGGTTATAAAGAAATCGTCAACAGGCTGTCAACTTCCTCTAGCCAAAATTCTTCAGGTAAGAATCGATACTATGAGTCATATTTTGATAATAGTAAATTTTATGATAACTTTTCACATCATAACGATTTTCCTCCAAAGTCTCGGAGAAAGAAGGATAACCGAAAACAATGTTCATTTAATGAGATAAAGGCTCATACTTGTGTTAATTAATCACAAGGTTGAAATCTCACTTACAAAAATCCTGGTTGAGTGAGAATTGATTAGGTATACTTATTGGCAAAGTGTCTATGATAATCTAGCTATTTTCTTATCGTTCTTAGATGGATTATCAAAACTTTTACATAAGTAGTTTTCTTTGGTCCTACAGTTGTTTTTCTGTGACAAGTGTTTTTGCTTATGCTCTAAACTTTCATAATAAAGTTTATAAGAGCTCATATGCAAAAAGTTATTCACTCAAACAACAAGGTGTTGTGCAATCTATCTTTGCGAATAGTTTTCGTTCTAGGGTTTTGTGGTCCCTTTTCTGGGTCATACGTGTACATGCACGAGTTTCTGTGTTCTCTCACGAACCTATCCTGTAAACCCCTAAGTCTTTCCGAAATCGTTTATATACCTTTCCTATTAGTTGAGTTGCCTCACTCTAGGTTTCTTATTATCAATGGCTTCTTCTTCTTGCTCTTGGGATCAGCCAGAAGACTTCGTTGATAATGATATATATTTCGAATTCGATGATAAGAAGGGAACCTTCGTATAAGTTGAAGGCTCTTTTCTTCAATCTCCTGATTCCTACTTAGATATTGAGGACATTGAAAAGATATCAGCTGAAGTGGTTCTTGATTTTCTCAAAAACTTTGAGAATGCAAAACAGCAACTTGTTGATACAATGAAGGTTCTTGATGTGTTAAGAACTAAGTTGAAAAAGGTTAATTCTGACCTTGTTCTCATAAAGACACATGTTAAAGAACTTCTCAATGAGGATATCTACTATGAAGAGGCTGTGGATGATGTCAATCACAATATCAAAGATCTCAAGACTCATGAGGATACCGAAACGTCTGTTTGAAGTTCTGTTCGCGATCGGTTTTGGTGGTTTAAGAGTCTTCCTTTGTTTATTATCTTGTTGATTTTGTATAGGAAACTTCTTATGAGAATTTTATTCTTGTATTGTTTAGAAGGATTACTAGGGTTTGGAATAGCCATTATTGTGATTACACATATCTATGTCCAACGTTTTCATCTTCATTATTTTTAGATTTATTTACTTAAATTCTAAAGTTTTTTGGAAGATGATTTTGCAGTATTAATCTTTATATATTGCAATTTGTTATGGGATATGTGTGTTTGCATCCGTGAACTATGATTGTCCCATATGTGGTCAAAAGTTAAGTCTTTCGTATGTCGATATGCAAGTATTGATAAAGGATTGAATGAACTTTTGACAAAACAAAAGATAAGCCTATTGTATGTCATTATGCAAATATTGATGGAAGATAGGATGAGTTTTTGTTTACAAAGATTATGTCTATTATATGTCATTGTGAAAATGGTGATGAGAAATAGAATGAATCTTTTCTATTCCACAGTATTGATCTTCCCTGATCCACATTTTTATGTACGTACTGTGCGACTCCGTAAGTTCTCTTATGTTGAGCATTTCTGATTAAATTAATCATGGGTTCTCTTGTGGTTAATTTAATTGAGTTTTTGGATACAAATTCATACTCTTATGTGATTTGTTAATGTCCAAAGAAATCCTTCTTTTCTTGTGAAAGTAAGGTCGCTCTTGTTGTTCTCTCGAGAATGACATTTTATGGGGGAGAGTTCTTAATTGAACTTGTGCTTAATTGCCAAATATTTGTTGGGAGTGCGGATGTGGAATATTATAGGGGTTATCTTGTATCTTTATAAACTCCTTGATGAAAGCATTTAGCTTCGGCTTTATGATTGCATGTAAAAAGTTGATATGTACTTTCTTTTGGTCATGAAGTGTCTCTATGGAAATTTCATGAGGATCCCACTAGTTTTCGTACCTTTGCCAATTTTATTGACAAAAAGGGGGAGAATTAATGTGTAGTTCGCACTACAAATACATATGGTTTTTGGATCATTATGTAAGGGGGAGTGGTTTTCATGTGAGATGAAGTATTGACTAAGGGGGAGTGATACATATCACCATAGTATTGTTGTCGAAGTTGTGATGCAATTGAATTTTGATGCTGTGTAATAATACTATGACACTGTGTAACAATGATCAAGAGCTTTTGTTTTCTCATTGTTATGGCTATAGATCTTCAACAACGATGATGCTGCATTGAATATTTTTGGAATCGTTGGAGTGCTTGGAAGTGACGAAGATTTCGAGTAATGTTGAAGAACCAAGAAGATCATGCATGTGGAAGAGAAGCTGCAAAGTTTATTTATTTTGTATTCCATATGTATTGATAGTTTTGTCACTAAAATTGACAAAGGGGGAGATTGTTAGAGCACTGCTCGGTCGAACTCGCAAGCGTTGTTATCTCAAGCTTGTTTGTCAAGTTTAGTTGCCAAACCTATAAGTCTTGATTTCTAGTCTACTAATAGCTAAGTCTCGGACTAGGATAGAAAGTGTAGTTGAGCTCTAGACTCCACGGTGTTCATCATGCAAAGACGAAGAACTACTTAAGAACTGGTGGAACTTCATCGACAAAAAGGTATGTGGAGACTTGAACTTATCTATCACTCAAAAGTTTACCTTATTTCCTATCTTGAGATAAAAGTCGTATTGCTATATAAATTATGATTATACACATGTACTATTTCGAGCTGAGTTTATCTCACTTATCTATTTCTCGAAATATGTGTTGGTAAGCTTTTGCTTTGGCCGAGTTCATCTTTACTAGTGATGAAAGTCATATTAGTTTCAATCACTTGAAAATCGCTTTGACGAAAAATAGTTTGTGAACAACAACTATATAACGTCCTCTAAGAATATTTCAATGATTGAAATGAGAGTTTAGAATACATAACCATAGTTGGATATAAACATTGTGAGACAACTCATATGTGTGTAAGTCCAATATCCTTGAACCATAGTATGCGTACTTTGCTGCTCAGGATAACCAAAACTAAAAGTCCGCGTACCAGTACGCGCACTGCCGGAAGTTCACATCCCGTGAATTTCTGCTAGAGTTTGTGAACTGAAAACAAACTTGATCCGGGTACTTAAGTTCGCGTACTAGTATGCGTACTTAAGAAGGTTATTTTCTAAAAACAGTTTAATTCGTGAACTAAGACATTTATATATTAAGGAATGCAATCTTTGCAAACCGTGGCTATAATGTTCATGAATCGATTCGAGTGAATCAAAACTGTTTTTGTATCGATTGTGTCTTGTATACTTCTATGAGATCTAAGCAATTGAACAACTCTCTAACTAGTTCATTTGAGTCATTTGAACTAGTTGTGGTAAAGAAGAATAAGGTTGATATGAAAGTGCTCATATGGCTAACCTATGGTTAACTACCATTGAACCAACGAATTATACACGTTTAGGTACGGTTACTCAAACCTAAATGAAGTTACATTTCATGTGTGTATAACAAGCTAAATTCTATCTAACGGTTGAAAGATATTAGCTTGAATCTAATCAGGTTTTCATCTATCGGTGAATATTGAATGCTTTGTTACCAAGGTAACTTAGATTGCAAACCCTGATTTGAAGACTATATAAAGGAGAACTCTAACAACTGGGATACCTAATCCCCACACCTCCAGTGTAATACTAGTTGTAAGCTAGAGTCGATTCTCCTTTAACCTTAGGTTTTCATCGATACCATGTAGGTTAACGACTTAAATACTTCATTGGGATTGTAAATCCAGACCCAACTATCTTCTATATACTTTCGTGATCTGATCTTGCTGTTTCTGTCGTATTTGAGTACAATCGTAAGGATTGGCATGAGATTAATTTCTCCGATAGGCAAGATAGAAAAGTAGTCACAAACATCTTCGTCTCATCATTTGTGATTTCACAATATCTTGTTTCGCTAGTCGATTAAGATTATTGTGAGGTGATTGATATTTCTAAGCTGTTCTTCGGGAATATAAGTCCGGTATATCAATTGGTTCCTGTTCACCTTGATTTATCAAAAGACGGAACAAAACCCGTAGGTATTTCTGTGGGAGACAGATTTATCTATTCCTGTATACTTTTCTGTGTGATACAGATTTGTTTATTAAAGTCTTCGACTTTGGGTCGTTGCAACTCTTAGTTGTGGGTGAGATCAGCTAAGGGAATCAAGTGCGTAGTATCCTGTTGGGATCAGAGACGTAGGGAGCGCAACTGTACCTTGGATCAGTGTAAGATTGATTGGGGTTCAACTACAGTCCAGACCGAAGTTAGTTTGTAGTAGGCTAGTGTCTGTAGCGGCTTAATACAATGTGTGTTCAATCTGGACTAGGTCCCGGGGGTTTTCTACATTCGCGGTTTTCCTCGTTAACAAAACTTCTGGTGTCTGTGTTATTTCTTTTTCGCATTATATTTTGTTATCTAATTGAAATATCACAGGTTGTGCGTTGAATCGATCAATTGGGAAATCCAACCTTTGGTTGTTGATTGTAATTGATTGATCCTTGAACATTGGTCTTTGGTACCGTTCAAGTGATTTCTCTTGTATTCAATTAGACTCGCAGATTTCTATTTGCTTGAGTAAGTATTGAATCGAGAAATTGAGATATAACTCTTTGATATACTTTTTATTAAGATTGAGTCTGACTGTCTAGTTAATTCTCTTAAAAATATATTGGAGTTTATCCATATAGATTGCTAAACGAAATATTGGGTGTGGTGTCAGACCCCGCTTTTTCAAATGTAAATCTCATGTATCCTCGCAGGTCGTATGTGATACTATTTCTTTTATATACTAATACTAATACTTTATGTAGGACTAGACTATACATGTCATTTTCTCTTTTTCGGTTGGCGGTTGCACATCCATGTTGTAAAATGTTATCTCCTGTTAAGAATAATTAATTAAAAAGAAGAACAAGATTAAAGATAGAATATGACTTTTTTTATCTCTCATTGTCATGTTCTAAAACAATTAAAATACTAATTACCTCAATGAATAATAATTGAATACATTAAACTTGCTTGCGAAACATGTGGTATGTTACGAAGTACTTAAGGCTAAAAGTCTGTTTCCAGTTTCATCGGAATATAATTGAATTCATCAAACTTTCAGCAATTTTCTTTCAACGTATGTCTATGAAAAAAAAAAAAACATTAAAAAAAGAATAAAAAAAGAATTATACCTATCAACTTAATCAAATAAGATCAATATTTTATATCTTGAAATGAATACAATACTTTAAATATCTTGGCATGTTACAAAGATGTGGGTTTATTTTCCTTTAAAGTCTGACCAAAGTTGAAAATTCTACTGACATTACTATATAAACACCTAGGATCGATATGAAGCATTTGATGTAGATTTATTCTTCTTTAGTAAAAATCTCAGCACGGGACATAAGATTTTTTTTCGAACCATTCCAACATATGGGCTTGCACCTATATGCTCAGCCCAATGGTTCTTCTTCAAAAACCATAACTTCCACAGATGAGTCATTTCAGAAACCGATTGACCAAGCCATAACAATCCACCATCTCTATTAGCTACAATAGGTATTTAAAAACCTGAAAAAACCATTCATTATTGACATCAAGACTTAGTATCTGTCCTCTCTCTAAACATTTTCCCTCTAACGAAATCCAGTGTGAAAAACCATTCGAAAATACAGGAGCGGAGTGAGGATAGACTCCTTGAACGTCAGCAGTCCTCGAAACATCTCTCCAGGAGATGTCTTACCTTCGTGTTCTGAACGTCCTTCAATTACAATCATGATTTTGCACAAGGATGAATCATAAGTCATTGTGTCGTAAACCAACCAATATGAAGTCAAACATGGTTTCATTGTGGCGATATAAAATGAATAATGAGTGACATGGTTATAAACATCGTAAGAATTAGTATCCCAAACATCGTCGCCAAAGACAACACATTTGAGAATCAATTGACCATTACAAGTATGTGTAATACTAATGACAACATGTCCATTGTCGTAATATAGCTGAGGGAATTCAAATGGAATAACCTTTTCCTCTTTCTTATCAAAGAAAACAAGTCGTTGTGTATAATAAATCTCTTTGTTGTTGATTAGTGATAATAGTTCTTCGTAGATTAACAAATAAAGGATCATTAAATGAGTTAGGCCATTGCTTACATACGCACCTAAATCGGTTCAAACTCTTATCCAGAGTTCTAGTTAGAATGATGTAGATTATGATGTCGCTATGAAGATGGTTGTTGTTGTTAACATTCTTCATCTTCACCTTATTCTTCTTGGTTTTTCCGATATGCTAAGTCTTATTCTTATATGGTCTGTAGGTGAATAAAGAATTTGAACTCTTTTGATTGAAACAGGAAATATAAATTAAATGAAAGTGTAATTGTTGTCCAATTAGACTATTAGCGGAGGGAGCATGGGGCAACTCTGCAAGTGGGGAAACTTGCCTAGAGTAAAATCAGTATTAGGCCGTAAATGCATAGCAACTTGCGTGCCCCCGCAGAGCATAGCCGAAACTCATTATGTGTTTCTACCGAGTTATCAGAGATTCAACGAGTATTAGCTACCTTTAAGGCTTCACAAAAACCGATCCAACCCGCTAAATCGATCCGATCCGAGCTCAAATAACCGATCCGATCACCGAACCGTTGCTGCTACGGTTGCAAACAGTTTTAAAATTTTAGAAACCGATGATTCCACGAGGCCTTGCGGTGCCTACTCCAAAGCCGACCGATTAAACCGAACATACAGTTTTCAACCGTTCGATAAGAAATGAACACGAACCCTACTATATAAATCATTTTTCTTAATGATTCTCTAATATTCCTCAGCGCCTCTCTTTCTATCCCCGTATCTCTCTATCTCTCTTTTTATCCCGTATCACTCTATCTCTCCCTCACGTTTGCTCTTCCTGATCGATTAAACAAGAGCCTTGGTATTTCACTTTGTGTTAGTGAAGAACTTATTCTCAAAATGTTTGCATATGTCTGATTGTAACTTTTATTTAGTGACTTCTTTTGAATAATCTCTGCAAATTTTCATCATGTTTCTTTACCTACCTAATAATACTGTTCTTCCCCAAAACCAAGAAATATAAACATTTTTCTCTTTTGGAAAGGATAACTGCATGATACGATGATATATTGTAAGTTATATGAATTTGTTATAAATTTTTTTATGGATTGGAAACGAGCATAGTTACTAAATCTTGTTGGTATAAAGAATTGGATAAGAACTGAAACTAAAATCTAGATTCTAACCGACCGTCCAAAACTGAGCACCGATTTAACCGATCACAAACCGATCCTAAACCGAACCGATTCAGATGACCTGTTTGAACGGTTTTAGTAGTTTAAAACCGACACAGTGCGGTTCAGTTATTGGTTTTGCTCAACACCAATAACTGAACCGACCGCGGTGCAGCCCTAGCTACCTTAAGATTTGAAAATCGTAGTGATTTTCTTTTTCAAAGTAGTTTTAATTTATATGAGTGCAATTGCTATTTTAGGGTTGCTTCACTTTCAACTTAGAGCCAAATATAGACCTTTTTGGCGAAAAGAAACAAAAAATACCTTAGCCCTAAATGCTATCCTTCGGAAAAAGAAAAAAAAGGGTACATTAATTATATATCCCTAGTTTTAACACCCTACAAATATATCCTTATACATCAATAAATATGTCCCTACTATTTAATAACCTTATCCATTAAAAATTAGATTACCTTAATACCCCACTCATATTATATTTTTTCTTTATTTCAAAATGCAACAAATTTCTTTCTCTTCTTCCTCTTCATCCGCACCACCACCACCATTCCACCACCACCACCAACATTCAACCATCATTCCACCACCACCACTAATATTCCACTACCACTCTATCACCATCACCGTTACACCATCACCACCAATCCGCCACCACCAACGTTAGTTCACCATCGCCACCACCAGTCCGTTACCGCCACCGTCGGTTTGCCACTGCCACCACCACTAACAGTCCACCGCCACCACCACCGCCGTCGCCACCACCGCCTCCACCAATCCGCCGACACCACCACCGACAAACAGTAGTTGATCCTATAAAAATTGTGTCAACAACAAGAGTTCATCCCATAAATGGGATCAAAACAGTAGTTGATCCCATAAAAAATGGTGTCAACAACAAGAGTTGATCCCATAAATGGGATCAACAACAGTAGTTGATCCCAATAAATGGAGTCAACAACCAAAGTTTGACAAAAAAAATTACATATACGAATGAGTGAACTTGGCATGAGTCGAACACGCATCATCTGACGTGGAGTCAGTCATGCTACCATTGCACCACAAATTCAACATTTGAAGACCTTTACATGATTAAAACTACAAGCATGATTATACTAATCCAAGGAAATGCTGTCAACAAATAGGAGTTGATCCATTAATGAGATCAACAACTGTAGTTAATCCCACAAAAAAGATGTCAACAAATAGCAGTTGATCCTATAAATGGGATCAACAACTGTAATTGACCTTTAACCGTTGATGAAGTAGTATACACCAACTTATCGTTCCAACCACACCACCACTACCACACAAAATCTCTACCAACACCACAACAACCAGAGAAAGAAGATAATCAATAAAAATCCAACAACAATAGTTGATCCCATAAAAAAATGGTGTCAACAACATGAATTGATCCCATAGAAAGGGATCAACAACATGAGTTGATCCCATAAAAAAGGATCCACAACAGGAGTTGATCCCATAAAAAGAGATCAACAACAGTAGTTGATACTCGTGAAAGTGAACATAAAGAGTAAGGTAACAAAAGTAATAGTTACCTCAGATTTTTCTCTGAAACCAAGCACTGATCTTCTTGTATTTATCATTCCAGCCTCACTACCACCAACAATCACACAGAATATCCACCACCACCAACAATCACACAAAAAATCCATCACCACCACCACAAATACCAGTACCACCACTATTTCCATCAACAATTTTAATATTCTAACCTCACCAAATAACCTCAATCATTAACAGTAAACACTTCAAACACAAACCTCACATAAACTATCGAAGATTGGAAATTGATTTTTCGAAATTGATTGAATCAAAATCCAAATTATAAATCATAAGATATATAAACTCGTTTAAACCCAATCGATTGCTTCCCTATTTAATCTTCATTGAGATTGTTCAAGACCGGATTCACTAATCAACACGATCTTCAACAAAAATAATCGAAAACCATCAGAAGACGAACCCTATAACTATCAGAAGATAACCCTTAAAATTGAAACTCTCGATCTCCCCGAATCTAATATGATACCGAAAACTGGAAACAAAAGGAAGAAGGAGATGAACAAGGATCTGTTTCTGAAGTGGTGGCTGTGTTGGAATAGTGGTGGCGACGATGAATATAGTGATGGTGGTTGTTGTTCGGGGGAGGAGGAGAGGAGCGAGAAGATTAAAAAGAAGAATATTGATTTTTGTTTGATCGAGAACAATTTTAGATCTGTTACATAGGGAGGGTAAAATAGATGTTAATGATTAATTAGATTCCCTTTATAAAAGGGAAGGACATATTTATTGATGGATGAGGATATTTGTGAAGTTCATGAGAAGGAGGGATATTTGTATAATTACCACACAAAAAATCCACTGCCAAATGCCTGGCAATCCTTGGTCAGTTGGTCGAGCAAATCTATATCTTTGTAGTGAACATGGTAGACGAGTAGAATAATTTTGTTGCTTAATTCTCATCCATCCTGCATTCACCCGAATGCATAATTGTAACTATATGTGGCCTCATTACTGAGCTTGACCCGATCTATCAGAAAATTCAAAACTTGACAAGAAGCAACCTCCGTCGGCTGGTCAAAAGAAGGATGGGCACTTCTTTAAAAAGGTGGTACACAGAGACTCAGTTCCAATACTCTAATTTACCAAAAATTGCACGCCACTGCCACTGTTTTCAGCTTCTCGCATAAGGG
The DNA here is from genome assembly GCA_023531105.1 of Papaver atlanticum. Classification (NCBI taxonomy): domain Eukaryota; kingdom Viridiplantae; phylum Streptophyta; class Magnoliopsida; order Ranunculales; family Papaveraceae; genus Papaver; species Papaver atlanticum. The sequence goes on from JAJJMB010015736.1 coordinate 567,993, forward strand.
CAATTCCTATGGTAATCACCAATTTTTTTTGTTTTGGTAAGCCACGTGGACGAACAAACGCGATTTTCCACTATGGAAAATCAAAGCAAAATGAACAAATCTGGTTTTTAAGGCCCACTATTATTTCTTTTGAATATAAAATCTTTTGTAAAATAAAATTAACATATAAAATATTATATTTAGGTGAGATAAAATATGATAAAGTGAGATAAAATAGGATACATAATAATAAAATAATATTTGGGAAATAAAAATTGTACTTGGCGGTTGTGGAAGACACGTGGGTGGTTGAAGAAGATCCTCCCGCGGATTTGGTTGGTCCGTGCGGTGTTAATTGATGCGCGCGTCCCTTGTTGGTCCGCAGTCAACAAACCAACAAATTTATTGATTTGGCCACTCGTTTTTCATGTTTGTAGAGTCTATAATAAGAGCCGAAAGAAAAAACTTTATATTTTGTTCAATTTGTTTGAAAAACCAAACAAGAATTGTCCTAATAAAGCCAAAAAAAAAAAAAAAACTGGTCCCATAGTTTTTTGAGGTTTGTACACTTGAAACAGTTTTGTTCTTTGACGTACAATTATACCCGTTTTTTTATTTGTTTGTTGCTTATTCCACTTTCGGGGAGATACCCGAGCATGAAACAGTTTCATGTGCCACGATCCGGTACTAGTATGTAAACTAACTAATCAAATCCTTGAAGGTGTTGTTCTTCGGCACCAATCAGTTTAAAATAATAAATTATAACTCGATAACATGGGTTACATGGCTGAACTGCTGTCACTATTTTATTTTGGCCATAACAACCTTGCTCTTGCATAATTCTTGTCAAAAAAATCTTCCTGGTTGTATGAGGGCCAACAGTGACAGTTGCATAATTAGGGGACGACGTTTTTCTTGCTCATAAAAATTGCGTGACTACCTCTTGCATTCAGTTGCTATTTTCTCAGTGGGATTGCTAGACAATAGCCTAGCTCACTACGTTGGAGACTTGGAGCCAAAGCAAGCTGCGCGTGCAAATGTGCAACCGCAATTCGTCGGGCGGTAAAAAGAAGGAACGTGCACTCCTGGCAAAATGTTGGTACACAGAAACGCAGTCCAATACTCCAATTTACCAAATATCGCACGCCACTGTTTTCAGTTTCCCACGTAATAAAGCAAAAAAAAAACTGGTCCCATAGATTTTGAGGTTTGTACACACAAAACAGTTGTGTCTTTGATGTACAATTGTACCTGATTTTTACCTTTTCCTGTTTCCCAGTATGGTAAAACCGATAATTTTACACTTCATTGTGTTTGTCAAGGGACAACCTGATATTTATATATTATTGTCATTGGTCAAGTACCATAGATTAGTGTATTTTATTGATTTATAGAGGAGTTAGTGAGCGACACATGTCAAGCTCTAAATTTGATGTTTATGCATGCCTCATTGGGAATGTGCATTCACTTTTTTTTACTGATGGTTACTAATTCCAATGGAAGAATATTTGGTGTTCGTCTTTCCTTAAGCAGAGTATCAAGCATTCAAGTTATCAAGATGTTCTCTTTCAGAGCAAATCTGTTGGAATGTTTTAATAGAGATATTGGGCAGGTTTCAATGGGAGTGATCCAAATATTTTACTCGTCAGTAGTGTATGCTATTAAAGGAAGTGTTGACAAACGGAAACATAGATTTGTTTAAAACTATTTTCACATTTTTAATCAATATATAACTTAGAGGCGTCAACAAAGTTGGAATAGCTCATATGGTTAGAGCATGTGGCCCTTAACCACAAGGTCACATGTTCAATCACTGTTTTTAGCGATTTTTTTTATTTTTTTATTTTTTGTAGTTCTGCAAATAATATCTTTCATATGCTAAGGAATGTTCCCGGAGTTATGCTAATTAACCAAGTTAGTGACAACTAAAGAATCAACTTCCAAGCACATTATCCATATCCAGACAACCTCTTGAAATGGCAGCTTAACACCAGCCAGGGCACCAATAGTGTAACTACTGGAAATCCAGTAGCACACCCAAATGATAAAATGTTAAATCTAAGACGTGTTAATAAGATTAAAACCAAGTTCTTCCCCTTTGGATACTCGTGAAATAAAAATTCTTTATTAATGAATTAAGATGATGTTGATACAAGAATCTAAACTCACAAGAACCCTAACTTACTCTCCCATTACATAATCTCTCTCCCTCTCAAATAATATCTTTCATATGCTAAGGAATGTTCCCGGAGTTGTGCTAATTAACCAAGTTAGTGACAACTAAAGAATCAACTTTCAAGCACATTATCCATATCCAGACAACCTCTTGAAATGGCAGCTTAACACCAGCCAGGGCACCATTAGTGTAACTACTGGAAATCCAGTAGCACACCCAAATGATACAATGCTAAATCTAATACATGTTAATAATATTAAAACCAAGTTCTTCCCCTTTGGATACTCGTGAAATAGAAATTCTTTATTAATGAATTAAGATGATGTTGATACAAGAATCTAAACTCACAAGAACCCTAACTTACTCTCCCATTACATAATTTCTCTCCCTCTCAAAATATCCAACCCCCTTTACAATCAACTAAGATCTCTATTTATAGGCAAAACTTAGTAGTGGGATACATCTCATTTTACTTCGCAGATAATCACAATATTCACGTGATTCTACTTTTTACTTCGCCCAAGCCACTTTCAATAACGTTATTCCATTCTTTTCGCTGATAATGTAGTTGATCTTGCCGGTACAGCTGTCTCTTTTCTTGTGTAACAATCCATCTTCACGAGAAACCACTGTCCACTTCGCATAATAATCTCTTCGTCAGATGCTTTCTCGCTCAGTTGTATCTATCTCGCTTATTGATCACTAGTGTTGATTTCGCAGATCTGATATCCGGGGTAGATTTATACTTCGTAGATCCAATATTCGTACAAGTAGCTATGACGTTGATTTGACTTGTCACTGTCATTTCTTCTCGAAATTGATAAAGGATCTTCTGCTTTAAGATTTACTTCGTGGATTTCGTTTAATTTCGTTTCACCACGTGGCGAGTAGGATTTTTGTATCTACATTTTGCCTTTTCTCATTCCATTCGCAAGGACCTTAAGAATGGAAAGAGAACCCTACGTTAAATTTGTAACCGCCACGTTTCTCTTTTCTCGCTCTCCTGTCCCCCACGTTCTCTATAACCGTCTACAACCAGTTCTAATTCCTTTTATGTTTCGACGACCTACTACAGCCGGTGAGTAATTTCCTTACTATAAATACCCCATTTCATCTTTTTCCTTGCTGCTGCTGCTGTTCTTCAGCCCCTTATTTCTGTTTTCGAAATTTCCTCCGCCTCATTCTTCTCGTTTTAAAAACTTCAAACTTCTTAAAACAATGGCTCCCAAGAAGATTCATTCTCCCACTGCACTCAAAACCCTTGAGGAATTTCAGGACGATTTTCAGAAAAAGGGTTTATCTCTAACTCCGGCAGTCGATTCTTCAGTTTCTCCTCCTATTACTGCTGACAAGTTCATGGAGTTGAATTACCGATGGATCAACTCTGAGACTTGGTCTTCTACTAGAATCATCATCTCCCTAGGACAACTGAGGGCGGGTCTTTCTTTCCCTTTGTACGACCCTTCTAATCCGCTCTTTTACAAGATACTGACCAAGCTTCAGCGAGGTGTTTATCAGTTAAGTGGTAATGCAATTCGTATTGCAAATGAATTCGTGAAGCGTTCAAACGGCGGTCTTTCCCAAATTCCCCTAGTAGCGAAGGAATTCGATCCTGTTGATTACAACATTGATTCTTTTATGGCGAATTACGCTGACAAGACCATGACCACGAGAAAATATCAGGAGTGGGGTGTTAAACTGGCCCGAAAGCCTAAGGATGATCCATCTAAATCTCTTATTTAAGACGTTGAGCCCTTTGGTAACGCGAGGAATGACCATCTTCGCTTCTCTAACGACGAGGATTGGATGATGTTTCCTGTGATTGCTGAAGGTCCTGTAGTATGGGGGTTTGATGAAGATGGCAAAGCTCGTACTGGTCCACTTCCTGATCATATTCATCTCACTGCTTACGAGCCTGGAAGGCTCCGATGGCCCGAGATGCCTACTGGTGTAAGTTTGTTTTCTTTCTATCTCTCTTGCTTCTTATTTATGGCTTTCCTGTCTCTCCTTTCTTCGCTGTAGTATGAAACTTCTCCTCCTGGTTTGCTTAAGGATCGTAAGAAGAAGAAGTCTACTGTCGAATCCCCTGCTTCTAAATAGGTATTACTTAGCTGCCTAACTTCGTTTCTTTCCTGATTTTATCATTTTCTAACCCGACACTTCGCAGGAGGATGAACCTACTGGTCCTCAGGTTGCTGTAATTTCTACTAGAGGCCATAGGAAGCGTGATCGCCCTTTGATACCTTCTCCGGCTGATAAGGTATTTCATTTCTCTTACTCCGTGACTTTGATTTTTGCATTATTTTCTAACTTCGCGTGTTGTAGGACGGTGCTTCTGAGTCTCCTGTTGCCAAAGATCCTCCAAAGCGTCAACGTAGGGTTTTAGATTTGGCCTCACTGACCCAAGTTAAGGGTTCTGAAGCGGCACCCAGTCAATCTACTCCTCCTCCTAAGCATCAACAGGCCGATTCTCCCCACAAAGTTATTCTTCCTCAATCTTCTGAAGGTCCGAAGTCTTTTTTCTCTATTCCCGCTATTACTTTGGATGATTCTCCTGACAAGTCGTCCAAGGATAAGAAGGAAAAGGGTAAAGAGAAGAAAATGGTCTACGAGGTAGAAGATCCTGCTTACATACCTGAAATGGATATTTTGAGGCAGATCTTTATCTCCACTTGAAAGGACGCTTATCTCAAATCACCTGCTGCTGAATCCCTGACTTCTTTTAGCTCTGATACTTTCCTAGCTGAGGATCAATCTTTCATAGTGAATGCTTCATTGAACCTTTCTCTTCAACAGCATGCTGCTATAATGGGCTTGGTGAGTCTTTAGATTTCTCTTTCATAGTATCTCGTGGTTCGCTTTCTCATTCATCTTTTATTTTCAGGAGTTTAATCGTCATATGGCTCAGCTCGTCGAAACCAGAATGTCTCGTGAGCAGTTGAGGAAGTATGGTGCTCAAGTTCGAGAGCTCAAGAAGAGTCTTGTTGAAGAGAAAGAGTACTCATCCAAACAAGAAAAGAAGGCCGAAGAACTTCGCAGTAAGTTCTCCTCCCTTGTGTATTTAGTTCTTTCCTTAGCTCCATTTTTATTGTATTTTGTTTTACTTCTCGTCAAGCTAGATGTATGAAACATCAAATGGCTGCTTCTGAGGCGACAAAACTACTTGAGGACACTCGTTTGGAAAACTTGAATCTTACATCCCAGATTAATAGCTATGTGACCGAAAATGAGATTTTATGTGAAAAGATCGAAACTCTATTTCTGCAATCAGACCGCTTGACTACTGAATCTATGAATAAAGAGGAGATGAATCTTCATCTTCATCTTCATAAGGAGAATGCGAGTTTGAGAGTTGAGCTACAACGGATTAACAACCTTCTCACTACTTTGCGGAATCTTCACTCTTCGTCAATGGCTCAGATCAAACGATTGGAAGAAGATAAAGTTCATATAATTAAGAGGAAAGATAAGTCCGAAGCTGATCTTCGCAAATCTCGTAACGAGGTTATTGATTTAAAGTATGAAAATGACAAGTTGAAGAACGAAATGGCTTCTCTCTTATGTCGCTTAGAGAGGCTTCAAGGTAAAAGGAAGGATACTGTTTCGTCCTCGAACAAGAAATCTATTGAACCTCCCAAGAGTAATAAGCTTGTCATTAATTCTCCTGATGAAGATAAATCCGTGTTCGGGCATGGCAAAGGATGGGATAACTCATATCATGAACTTTGCATCCAACTTGAAGCTGCGAGATTCGAGATTTCTAGGCTTGATCATCTAAATTCTGACGTTCAAAAAACTTTGGGTTCTGTTATTTCGCAGAAGGAAGGTAGTTCTAGGTGTTGCAGATGGCTTCGCTTTGTATTTCATTTTACTAGCCATGCTTCTCACTTGTTTTTTTATCTTTGCAGAATCCGAGGAGCGCTTCAAGAACCAAGTTCTTCATTTATCTCGTCAGAAGGATGAGTTTTCCAAGGAAATTTCCAATCTTATAAGGAGGAAATTACGTATCTGAATGAAGACTTCGCTACCATGGAGAAAGATGCTGCTAAGGTTGCGAAGATTACTCGTAAAAATGCTCAAGCTACCAAGGTTCAGCTCTTCAATAACTTCTGTGACTCTCATGGGATTCCTCGCGTGCCTTTGGATCTTGAAGTGTTTTCTGATGATGAACCTGCTGCTGAGAAGAAAGCTCTTTCTGATGAGGACGAAGATGTTGATGAGGAGACTGAGTCTGATGAGGAAGATGAGATTGAGAATCCTAAGGGTAAAGATCCTTTGATCATTAAGACTGTTGATATTCCTTCCTCTTCGTCGAATCTTCTTGGAGGTGATACTAGCAATGTTGGAGCTGAAACTGCTGGTACTAATGGTAGCATTTCTGAGCAACAAGTCAAAGAATCTGATGGTAGTGATGAAAAAACAGAAACTAAAGGCGTTGGTGGTGATGATATCGAAGGAGAAGCCATCAAAGACGATCATATTCAACAACTTCCTCCCCAACCTTGATTTCTTTGTCCTCGCTGGTAATTTATTTTAAACATTATGTCTCTCTTAACGTTTCTTGAACTGGGCGCTCCCAAGCTTGGGGGGCATAACATTTTTGTTTTGCTTCAATGTATCATCTTTTGCTTCTATCTGTCTCAAAATCCTTATCTTATTTGATTAGTTATAGTTAATCATGATTAAAGTATACTTTACCTGCGAAGTTATCTTTGTTTTGAAAGAAAAAAAACACTAACCTATCTTCTGCATATTCTTGCCTCTAACATGCGAAATGATCATCTCCGTATAGTATATACTTGCCTTTGTTTTTACTTTCGAAATGAGAATGTATGCGAAGGAAGTACTCCAAAGAATAAAAAATTATAAAAGTATATACTTGCCTCTTATTCTTTTGCGAAGTTCCGAAGCATACCTGTATTTCCTCGTGAACTGCTTTATTACTTTGGCGATATGAGTCTTACCTATACTTCGTTGTATCTTGCCTTTCCACTCGATATTCGTCTGTTGTTAACTCGTCATTTCCTGCAATATTAATTTACCCACATAGTAATGATATATTATATAAAATGATGCCTTTTCCTTTTACTCTGTTTCATAATTTGCCTTTTGTTTTCTTTAATGTTATATTTACTATTTTTTTTGTTGTATTGCCTCTTTTGCCTCTTTATATTATATTTCCTCTTATGTTATTTTGCTCCTCTTTTGCCCGTCTTGCGATCACGAACTGTTACTATGAGGTCTTAGTGTGCCTCCTAGTTAAGGTCTTATTGTCTTCTACAAGTTGCATAGGGTATTACCAGCCTAGACAGGTCTCAACGTGCCCCGGTTCTTCTACTCGTATTCCTCTTGTCTTCGGTCTTCCTTGAACTTCTACTAGTTATCTAGAGGTCTTATTTTGCCTCCTAATTAAGGTCTTATTGTGCCTCACCCCGTTGTTCAGGGTATTCTTTCGACGAAGTCTCAAGCGCTCTTTATTCTTGCGAATTAAAGATCCATCAACCTCGCCTTAGCACATGTGTGGAGGTCTTAATTTGTGACAATATCACAGGCCTACTTATTCCCATGAATAATAGCCCCTTAATATTGCCGTCTTTTTTTGGTCACTCAGCTCCCTAATCTGGAGGGTGCCGTCCCTTTATATTCCCCCTGATTACCCCTTTTTAGGCTTGGTATCAGTTTTTTTCGTGACTTCTTGTCCCTTCGCCGATATGGCTTATGGTTACGAAGTCACACCCTAGGTGGGGTTTCTTTGGGACCGAGTGCAGAAATCATACCAGGCCACCTACTATCTCCACTGGTTACGTTTCTGCACCCCTTACCGAAGGTAATCATAAAAGGGACCCTCGGCGGATAGGTCTTATCATTGCCCCTATCTATCTTTCTGAGGGTAGTTCATGACGCGCGTTAGGTCTTATCATTGCCTCTTGCATCATGTGTGAACTAGGTTGCACGCCATGAGTTCTCAGCCTTCCTAAGTAAAGGTTTTGTAGTTTCCTTAGAAACCGTTTTTATTTCGTGGGTCTTATCAGCCTCCTAATACGAGGTCTTACTTGCCTATTCGTGAGGTCTTATTTTGCCCGAATATTTATTTCGTGATTCATTCAAAAGATATTTCATTATATTTCTTATGTTGATGAATACATATTTTTATTTTTTATTTTATTTTATTTTATTCGCTAGTACACTGCATTGCTATGGATAATACTTTTTGATATAAACCGGATTCCATGGGTGGTCCCGCTTTCGATCTTGTCTTTTTACCTCGCCATATATTATGTTCCCTTCATTATCTGTGTCTATGCCTTGGCAATCTGCGAGTTCGTAAGCTCCATTGCCTACCACTCTCTTCACGATATATGGGCCTTCCCAAGTGGGTTCCAATTTTTCTCCTGGTCCCTTCTGGTAAGGTGGTATCTCGCGTAGAACCAACTCTCTTGGAACAAAGCTTCGCTCCTTCACCCTCTTGTTGTATTCTCGAGACAACCTTTGATGATAATTCGTCATATGCTGTAGCGCAGTCTCTCTGTTTTCCTCCAAATCATCTAACTTCGCAAGAATCATATCCGAGTTTAGACCTTTTCTCCATGCCTCTTGCTTAGTTGTGGGAAGAATGATCTCGGTTGGTAACACTGTCTCTACCCCATACGTCAGATAGAAGGGGGACATTCCCATTGCATCTTGTCTTGTCGTCCTATATGACCATAGCACATTCGGGACTGCCTCGCACCAACCTTTATGATGTCCTTCCAACTTCTTCTTTAACGTGGTTGCTATTGTTTTGTTCGTCGCCTCCGCCTTCCCATTACTCTGTGGATATATCGGAGTTGACTTTCCAGATTGTATCTTGAATGCGTTAAATAACATCTTCACGTTTTCTCCCTCGAACTGCTTCCCATTATCAGAGACGATTTGCACAGGAATCCCAAACCTACATATTATGTGCTCGAGAATAAAATCATATACATCACCATCTCGGGTATGTTGTAATTGTTTAGCTTCGATCCACTTCGTGAAATAGTATGTGGCTACTATTAAATATCTTCACTGCTTACTCCCCGTTACAAATGGTCCCACGATATCTATTCCCCACATGGCGAACGACCAGACACTTAGTATGGAATTTAAACTCGTGGCTGGTGCGTGTATCCTTTTACCAAATCTTTGGCATGCTTCACATCTCGTGGCAACGTTTCTCGTATCATTATGCATGTTGGCCAAAAATATCCTTGTGCCTTAGTTTTATGAGCCAAAGATCTGGTGCCGCTATGATTGCCTGCATCACCATAGTGTATCGCCTTCATGATTTCTATTCCTTCCTTTTGTGATAAACATCTCAGCAACGGGACCAAAAATGATCCCTGGTACAGGATTCCTTCTCGCAATTCATAATTCGTGGCTCCGCCTTTAATTTTGTGCGCTTCAAATCCGTCACGAGGTAAATCTCCTTTCTTCAAATATCTATAAATGGGAGTTTGCCAATCATCCTCATTTAGCTCTATCAACGCTTATGCATTTTATACCAGCATGATCTTTTCATCTTCAAGTTTATTGCTTACTGATGGCTGCATTAACCGTTCAATACAGATATGTTTGGTTGAAGAATCAATAATCATTGAAGCTATGAAAGACAATGCGTCAGCGTGTCTGTTATTATCTCTACTTACATGCCTCCATATTATATTCAGTATCTGCGAAGAATATTCTTTCACAAGTTGCAGATATTTGTTCATTATGACGTCATTTTACTGGTACCTCCCTTCGATCTGCCTAACCACTAATTGCGAATCACTGGTTATTCTTACTTCATCTAGCTTCATTTCATTAGCTATCCTTAATGCTTGTATCACAGCCTCGTATTCTGTTTCGTTGTTGGTTGCTTTGTACTCCAATCGAAAGCAGAAAACCATTATAACCCCTCCCGGCGAAGTGAACACAATTCCCATACCTTCTCCTGAGATATTTTAAGACCCATCTACGAATACCTCCCACCTCCTTGGATGATTTTCTTGGAGTAAGTCTTTGGGGTCTAAACGTTCTTCTTTCGTATCCATCATTTCCTCCACTCCCTCATCTTCTTCTGATGGAAATTCAGCTAGGAACGCTGCCACTATGTGTGACTTCGTTGAAGTTTGAACTTCGTATCTCATCCCATACTGATCAATCCTAGTGTTCCATCTTTCGATTCTCCCTACCCTCTTCGTGTTCTTCAAAACTGATTCTATTGGAACTATCGTTAGCACTTTAATTTTATGAGTTTGGAAATAAGTCCGCAACTTCTCTGATGCATACACCAAGGCTAATATTAACTTATCAATTTTCGGATAATTTCTCTCGGCAGAATTGAAAGTCTTGCTAACATAAAATATTGGTTTTTCTACTCCTTCATCAGTGCGAAGTAACACTGCGCTAAGGGCATTTGATGTGGATGCAAGACAAATCAACAGTTCTTCGCTAGGCTATGGTTTTTGGAGAATAGACAGATTAATGAGGTATTCTTTTATGATCTGCAACGCTTTCTCGCATTCCTGCGTCCACGTGAACTTTGCCCCTTTCTTTAAGATATCGAAGAAATGTTTACATTTATCCGAAGATCTGGAGATAAATCTTCCTAAGGATGCCAACTGTCCATTTAATTTTTGCACATCTTTTATGGTTGTTGGGGACGGCATATCCAATATGGCTTGAACCTTAGATGGATCTACTTCAATTCCTTTCTCCGATACTATATGCCCTAAGAACTTCGCTGACTCAACTCTAAATATACACTTCGTTGGGTTTATTTTCATCTTGTATGCTCTCATTTGCTCAAAAATTTCCCTCAAATATTCCACATGGTCTCATGATTCTTTAGTTTTTACCAGCATATCATCGACGTAAACCTCCAACTTCGTATACACCCATTTGGCGAAGATCTTTTCTACCATTCGCTGATATGTTGCTCCCGCATTCTTCATCCCAAAGGGCATTCTTGTATAACAATATAATCCTCTGGGAGCGAAGAAAGCTGTATGTTCTTGGTCTTCTTCTGCTAGTGGTATCTGATTATAGCCTGAATATCCATCCATCAATGAGAGCCGTTTGTATCCTGATGCTGATTCCACCGTTTGAGGAGTATTTGGAAATGGGAAGCTATCCTTTGGACAAGCAGTATTCACATCACTGAAGTCTATGCATATTCGTATCCCTCTGTTCTTCTTCGGAACTATCACCATATTCACGATCCACTTTGGGTACTTCGCTGGTCTTATAATTTCAGAATCCATCATTTTCTGAAGCTCCTGTTCTATTTGCTCGTGATAAGCAGTTGTTATCTTTCGTATTCTCTGCCTTATTGGCTTGACTGCTGGATTGAGATCTAATTTATGGCAAGCAACTTGCGGATCAATTCCTGGCATCTCGTCCATGCTCCATGCAAATACGTCGAGATATTCCCTTAGTAACTTTATCAATTTCTCTTCTTCGTCCACCTCCATCTTCGTTCCAATCTTCATCACCTTTGGCTCTTCCTCATTACCTAGATTTATCTCCTTCGTGGGTTCCACTGCGGCGAAGTTCATGATTGGTTCTCCAAGTGGGGATAGTTCCTTTAATTGTTATAAAGGCTCTCCTTCCTTCTCGGGAATTTCACTTGGTATTGCCCATCCTTCCTTTGCCTTGGTCATGTATACCATCAATTCTTCTTCTTTCTTTGCCTCGAGCACCCTCTTTCTTTGTTCCTTCTTCTTTTTCAACTTTTCTTCATAGTTATTGACATCCTTTTCGTTGCAATCTCGCGCATCCTTTTGATCTCCTTTTATCTCGCCAATTTCACTTGGCATTGGAAATCGAATTGCTTGATGAAAAGTTGATGCTACCCCTTTTATTTCGTGTATCCAAGGTCTGCCTATGAGGGCATTGTAAGGAGATTCCACATCTACCACGCAAACAGTGACTTCCGTTTCTAATTCTCCTGCGAAGATCTTCACAACTAATTCTCCCTTTGGCTTAGATGCAACTCCATTGAACCCATATATATTGTAAGTAGACGGCACGAGATTAGAATCTTTGTATCCCATAGTCTTAAACGCATGATAGAAAAGAATATCGACCGAACTTCCAGTATCCACCAAGATTCTATCTATCGCCCATATCTTCTTGTCTCTTGTAGGGTCATTCTCCCATCGTGAGTGTTTGCCGAAATTTAAGGTTATAACCAATGGATCTGTATGCAAAGCTCCTCCCTCTGGCGCATCCACTGCCGAAAAGGAAATTGCTCTCTTCTGCCATTCTTCTAATGGTCCTTTCTTCGCAATAATGAATATCTCGTTTTCCTCAAAATCCCTCTTATGCACCCTTTTTAGCACGTTATCATGAAAATTCGGAATATTCCTTGCGGAATGAATTATAGAATTACAATGCAATCTTTGTGTTCATATGTCGATCTCAATTCGATACACTTATGCCTGATTCTGTTCATTGTCACGAGGTGGAGGCGGTGGCAATGGTGCTGGATTCTCCAAAAAATGTTTGAGCTTCCCCTTTTCAATTAAGCGAAGTATTATTCTTCAAACGTTTCTGCAATCGCTTGTGTGATGTCCGTGAAAACGATGATACTTGCAGAATTCATGACTCCTTGCTCCTGGTGGTGGTTTCCTCCCTAGATTTGGTGGAGCATGAATCTCTTCAGTCAATACTATCGCTTCCCATACTCTTTCCACTGTCGTGTTGAGCCTAAGAAGCGCTACATCCTCAAATGCTTTCCTTCTTTCCCCATATCTTTGACCTTGGTTACCTTCGTTGATATCCCGAATTGTCACCTCGTGGTTCATAATTTCTCTGCCTCGGCTCGATGTACCTTGGATGTTGATCGATCCATTCTTGATTTCCTCTAGACACCGCTACTAATTTTGCAGGAAATGTATTTGATTATTCCCCTTTCTCATATTTTGAATCACTTTCTACTGTATTTTCCATCCTTGGTAAAAGACGCGAGTTCCCTTCTTTTATCGGGACTTGTGCAACTTCGTTGACCTCTCTTTGCTTCTCCTCCATGGAAATGTATTCCTCCTGGTACTCTCTCAATTCATTCATCGTTAATGAATCACGAATTATGAATATTTGAGTGTACAATAGGTCAGTATGAATTAGGGCGTTCACAAAGGCTAGAATGAAGTTCTTCACATCAACTCTTCCGGCGAGATCACTACATACAATTCTCCACCTCGTCACTAGACCTCGTAAGCTTTCTCCAGGTTTTCGCCTCAGATTGAACAAAGTTTCTATTCCTGGCCTCAGCATGTTATTGCTTATGTATGTTGTTAAAAATATCCTCTGCAAGTCTCTGAATGAATAAATTGATCTCTCCGGAAGTCCATCAAACCACGGCAACGCCTCCCCAGTTAGGCTCGCAGGGAAATACTTACACAATACAGCTTCATTTTGTGCCCATTGCATCAAGGAGAGGGTATATTGCTTTAAGTGTTGTACTGCACTTTCAGATCCACTGAATATGCTTCCGAAGGTTGGCAATGAACATCTCGTAGGAATCCTTTCCTCCAGTACTTCGCATGTGAATGGGGATTTTCCAGCCTCTTCTATTGCCTCAGCTAGTTGTACTCACCCTCCTCTTCGTGAATTGTTAATCATTGACCTCATGTCTCGCAATTCATTTAGAACCGCTTGGTTTATATCATTTCCGCCTTCATTTCGCATATTCCTTCTGTCTCCGCTATCCCTTCTATCATCCTCGCGTCTTCTATTTTCTTCGCGTCTTCTATCTTCTTCGCGTCTCCTATCTTCTTCACGTCTCCTTTCGTCTTCATATCTTCTTTCATCTTCACGTAATCTATTTTATTCGCGTACCTTCTCCTCTATTCGTCTTCTCTATTCTTAAAATCTTCGCCTTTGATCTTCCCATCTAGTTTCTTCCAACGCTCTCCTTAGCTCCCTTTCTTCGCTGTTTTCCCTTTGGCGTCTCCTCCTTCGTTCTCTTCTTTCCTTATTCCTCATTTCTTCATCTTCGTCATTTTCCAGCATTTCTTCTCTCTGACGTAAATTTCTCCTGGCCGACGAACCTTTCCTCGCATCCGATTCTCCTCCTCGTTGGTTATGGGATGCTCTTTCCTCATTGAGATGACGATTTTGTTGCGTCAAAGTAACGTTCTGTCTTGCAAGTCTGGTTCGCTGCTCTACTAGATCTCTTTCTCTCTCTAGACGAAGTACCTCCCTCAACTGCTCCAATGTCATATTCTTTTCGTTGATATTTTCCCCTCTTTCCCCACCTACTGGCTCTTCTCCTACTACTGTGTCGGTATCAGTAGTATGAACCGATCCTTTTCGACAACGATTCTCATCAAGGTCGCCGTTTTGCCGTTGATTCACACCAAGTCTTCCTCCTGCAGATGATGTTTCTCCTATCTCCATTCTTCTTCCTCTCTTTGCCGCTAAACGCTTGCTTCTTATTGACGCTATTACGTGCTTTGCCTGATTTGGAACTCTTGCCATCAACTAACTTCTGTCGAGTTATCCTTTGCTCACCGATTCGCCGATGATCTCTTACTAAGTGAATCTAGCTTTTTCTCAAACTTATGATGAGTTTTCAAGATTTTAAGGAGTCTTTCAAAACGAAATTCATATTTACTCTACTTTCCAAATCTTTAACATAAACTCATTCTTTTGATTTACGAATCCACATCTTTCATGGAAAAAACAACTCGTTAAAAGGTTTTTAGTAAGAAAACTCAAGAACAACTTCAACTCTTTCTCCAAATCTCAAGTGAGAATAAACTCTCAACATGAGTTCCCTGTTTCTTGACGCCAAAATGTAACTACTGGAAATCAGTAGCACACCCAAATGATAAATTGTTAAATCTAAGACATGTTAATAAGATTAAAACCAAGTTCTTCCCCTTTGGATACTCGTGAAATAGAAATTCTTTATTAATGAATTAAGATGATGTTGATACAAGAATCTAAACTCACAAGAACCCTAACTTACTCTCCCATTACATAATCTCTCTCCCTCTCAAAATATCCCACCCCCTTTACAATCAAGTAAGATCTCTATTTATAGGCAAAACTTAGTAGTGGGATACAACTCATTTTACTTCGCAGATAATCACACTATTCACGTGATTCTACTTTATACTTCGCCCAAGCCACTTTCAATAAAGTTATTCCATTCTTTTCGCTGATAATGTAGCTGATCTTGTCTCTTTTCTTGTGTAACAATCCATCTTCACGAGAAACCGTTGTTCACTTCGCATAATAATCTCTTCGTCAGATGCCTTCTCGCTCAGTTGTATCTATATCGCTTATTGGTCACTAGTGTTGATTTCGCAGATCTGATATCCAGGGTAGATTTATACTTCGCAGATCCAATATTCGTAAAAGTAGCTCTGACATTGATTTGACTTGTCACTGTCATTTCTTCTCGAAATTGATAAAGGATTTTCTGCTTTAAGATTTACTTTGTGGATTTCGTTTAATTTCGTTTCACCATGTGGCGAGCAGGATTTCTGTATCTACAATTAGCTTCAGCTTCAAAAGGAGAAATGTACCCGAGAACTTTTGTCTGACACTACCGAACTGAGCTCAATGAAATTTTAGGGTCGTCTATATCTTTATTTTTTGTGAATGAAATTTTGTCTGACCTTGCTCGAATTAATTAACATCTTTAGTTCTACTTATTACCTTGAGTAGTTGAAGGAAAGGGTTTTACGCAATGTTAATTGTACCCTGTGTGCTTGCTAACCAGAGTTAAATTCCTGGGTGGTGTGATCAAGAGTTAAGTTTTTTTTGTCAAAATAGTGTTCAATGACAGTTACAAACACGTGTCCACTAGTGACTGGTGGGAACAGATAACAGTGGCTTTCCCTGAACAGACGATCAGCATAACATGTAGGCTTACTCAGATAATTTTAAGGTAAATTTTGGCCTCGGTCGGCAGCTAGCTCAAATACTTGGCCACAAAACCTTCCTTAAGTTGCATGAATCGGACCAACTGACATCCTAACATTTTGAAGCCTACCCAAAAGTCTAAATTCAAGTTTTCAAGCTTTGGAGTTTGAACACTGTCTTTGTTTTAATTTGTGTGTTTTGGCTATTCAATGTGTAAAACCCTAAAAGTACAAGTAATTAATAATATACTGGTACTCATCTGCCAGGGGATGTCGGAACCCCTGCTTTGACTTGGGTATTTTGGATTCTCTATAAATCCCACCCACTCTTTCATCTTTACTTCCTCTCCTCCTTTGATTGTTGAACATTCAAGACAAAAAGAAAACCTAGCTAATTACAATCCTCAGAATAAAGATTACCATACACTGTATTAATGAATACTTTTTCAAGCCTTCTGCTTTGCCTTCTTTTCATTACGCTTTGCTTAGGGAACTCTACTGCAGGTGAATATACGAAACAAGGTACCTAGCTAGATTATTTTCTTATTCGTGTTACGAGTAAGTTGAGTTTAAGTTATATTTTTGTTTCATTAACTGCTTGTCTCAAATAGATGAAAAGATGATGGCGGCGACTGCAAATGAATTCGATATTGGGGAGTCCAAGGGATCAAAGATTAATCGGGTCTTTTCCATCTTCATGCAAATCTTATGATACTTTTTGTCAAATATCTCTAAACGCATGCATGGTTGTTAAACATATATACTAACAGATGGATACCATATCTTACACAGGAACGTTCTTTGGTTTCTGCTGATTCGAAGAAATCTGATGATGCTAATAGTAACAAAAAACTACAAGGACGGAAAATGTTGGTGAATACTGCTGATGATGCCAAGGAGACAATGGTCGTGAAAGATGGATCAGTAGTACTGATTGGTGCCTCTTCTTCATCAGGTGCAACTCATTCTGTTGTAAACTGTGAAAATGAAAGGGTGAATAAAAATAATAAGTGTGACGAGTTCAAACATCGAACAATTAGCGGTAGTAGTAGTTTATATGGCGGGGTTGGTTTCATGGTTACTAGTGTTGATTATCACTCTCCTCAGCGACATCCACCAAAGAATAATTGACCGGATGAAGAGATTATCACTATGAACAAACTTTTGAGCTTTTCTTTGATCTCTTTTCATTTGTTAGTACGTAATATTGTGTCATTTTGTGTCCCATAGCAGTCTAGTGATATATCTTTCAATATATAAAAGTGTTTTTTGTAGAGCATCAGCTTAATTGCTTCCTTAAGAATTTTTTCTTTTTTCTGGTAATACACAGTTGATTACGTTTAAACTTGTTAGAAATGCTCAACTATTAGCTGTTATTCCCAAGTTCTTGCTATATATGTATAAAGGGTGTACACTTTTGTAGTATTTTTTTTCTTCCAGAAAAGTTTATTTCTGTAGTCTTAACGATCTTGAATATTTTGATTGTGTAGATGCGGCAAAAGGTACTAAGAGTATCGCGTCAAGGAATTCAGGTACTAATCTCCTCAGCACAAACAAAATCAGCTCGCAACATTCCAATGCAAATGCAGCAAGTAGCAGCAGGTTTGAAGGTTCTCATGACAATCCTTCGGAAACCTTCGAATCCCAAAAACATCAGCAAGAGACTCAAGCCGCTGGCAAGTTTATGAACATGATGCACAAGGACTACAAAGGGTCCGATGGGAAGGCTTCGTCTCACCGCAGGGCCCCTATCAACAACGATGCGCCATTGGATGTTGACGATAGTAATGAACTCATCCACAATCCTGATGTAGGCTTTTCAACTTCTACGATGATGAGCAATAACCAAATGTTGGATGATTATCCCCGACCTGCTCCCAAGCCTCGCCGGAAGCCTCCCATAAACAATAACCTAAACCCTTGAAGACAGTCTTTCGCCTCATACAATTTTGCTATCGTATTCGGAAATATGTACCTTTATATTACTTAATTAGTTCCCTGTTTTCCCTATTGAACTTTGTTGTTGTTGTTTGTTTTTTTGTTGATTACGTAGTAACTTTGTCTTCTCTACTGTTCCTACGGTAGAAAGATATAGTGTAGAAAATCAAGTCAGGTAATATATGGTGGTTATATAAATATATGACATGACTTTATATATAAGATCATAATCTCCGACCAAAACCAAAGCCTTTTTTCCAGTAGCAAGTACCGGGTAGGCTAGAGATTATCTCATAAATATATAACATAGTTTTTACGCCGGCCTGTCAAACCTCACACAACTCGCACTACGGCAGGCAAAATACTTGGCGCTACCCATGCCGCATTTGTTTTTGTTTTTGAGACCAGATGAGGAAGTAGTCACCGTTTTAATGGGATTACGAATTCTCGACCATTAACGCAGACATACTCACACCCTACCCTTGATGCAGAAGCTACGGGGGTGATTCCTCTCTTCACAATCTTGCCAACTGCAGCGCTACCGGGAGAATCCCCCCCCCCCCTGCAGGGTTGCATTTACGTGTTTGCTTATTAAGGGACAGAGAAATTAACAAGAGGAAAAGGGGGGTCGTTAGTCTACGTACCGAAATCCTACCTCTTCCATGTGGATCGCAGCTCTCCATGTCTGTCTGTCCAACGCCTGCTCCTGTGATAAGTTTCGCTTGCTCATGTCCCGCTTAACGGACTCGTCCCATGTCAGCTTCGGCCGGCCTCTGCGTTTCATCCTTCCTTCAGCGCGCCTGATACGACCTACTCGAACTGGTGCATCAGGCGGTCTTCGCTGGAGATGCCCAAACCAGCGTAACCGATGCTGGGTGAGGATCTCCTCGATTGGTGCTACCACAAGTTTCTTACGTACGTATTGGTTCCTGATCCGGTCATGCCTCGTATCCCCGCAGGCCCACCTCAGCATCCGCATCTCGGTACCATTCAGCTTCAATATGTCCCGACTATTCGTCGCCCAGCATTCCGCACCATACAACATCGCAGGCCTAATCGCCTTTTTGTAGAACTTACCTTTAAGCTTTAGCGGAACTTTGTGATCACAAAGGATGCCAGACGCCATTTCGCCCATCCAGTTTGAGTCCAACATCGGAAATTTTTGTAATGTGGAAGTCTTATTAAGACTTTTATCTATGAGAGTTTAGATATGTAGTAATTATAGGTTTCATAGCTATATAATATATGATTTAATTCTTATAAAATTTTATGTAATAAAACCTTAACCATTTAACTTTACTATAAATAATTATAATTGTTAAAAAGTAAAATAATGAAAGATATTTCAGAGGTCTTCTGGAGGTATAGTTATATTTTCTTTAAAAATTTGTATTTAGCATGTCATTCCTCCTAATTACTATGATCTATTATTGGAGATGAATTTATTTTAAATGCGGGTCTAAAATCTTATATGTCATGAAATAATATTTACTCCTTCTACTGGAGATGCTAAGTCTATGGGAATCCAATTTTGTGCACATTCGTTTAAAGAGTTTTAATTGATTATTCCGGGATTCATGCAAACTCGACTATGCATGACAACCCAATGAATATAATTGATTTGCAAATATGCAAATCTTCGATTAGTAAAAATTTCAGAATTAGTTGACAACTTTTTAAATAGTCCAAAGGAGCTCGTTGTGAAGACAAACATCAACACAGGGCGCGCGACTCTCCTAGACTAGCTAGTCAGGCATGTCAATCCTGAATCATAAATAAAACTCATATTTTTTTGCATAGATAACTTCCATTATTGATCTGAATTGATATTATAAGCATACATAGAGCAGCAATGTTCATATCATATTTTCTAAAATGAAGTCTATGATAATCACAAATGGCATGGCTAAATAATTGGAGCCTGATAAGTAGCTAAGTTAATTCTGATCTTAGTCTGACTTATCAAATTAAAGGAAAAATTTCTTTGGGTAGTTGTTTCTTTGATAAGAGGCTAAAACAAATTACTTTGATAGTTTCGGTTTTAATGATGCTTATCTAAAATGGTATGTTAAACCTTTGTGCTTAAATCTTACAGGTTGTATCGAGTTCTTATGAACTTATTAGATCATTTCGGTTTGCTTATGTATTTTTTTTTGTCTTTTTTATCATTTTTGTGTCAAAATGGGAAAAATATATATGGAGTATACATGTGATTTACAATCACTGAGAAAGGATATATGTGTTGAAAAGTATATATCTAACAAAAGAGTCAAAGTATAGACTAAGGGGGAGAAACATATCATCATGTTGTGTGTAGTATTTCATCCTGTTAGAGCATTGCTCGGTCGAACTTACAAGTGTTGCTATTTTAAGCTTGTTGTCAAATTTATTTGATCAAAACTATATCTTGATTTCTAGTCTACATTTAGTCAAGTCTCGGATTAGGATAGAAGTGTGTAGTTGAGAATCGGATTTCACTACGTGCTACCGTTTGAAGGCGTAGATCAACCGAAGCTCTGGAGAACTTCTTCAACAAAAGGTAAGTGAAGACTGAACCACCTATTTCTATCTAGACAGTACAACATAATAGAACTTTCGAGTCAAGTTTATCTTGTCGTTCTCGAAATATGACTAATTAATTAGCTTAAGAACATCTGTTCATACTTGATGAATTTGGTTAATAACAATTTACTGTTCATGATCTAAATTATGATTCAAGATTTAATCATTTGAAAATAGCGTGGAACAGTGATATGTGTCATTGATATTATTCGGGAATGTTTCGCATTGATTATTAGAGAGAGATATAACTACTTTTAATCTGGAATGTTTCACATACTGGGAGAAATGTTATAAGGCCGGAGCCGCAGTACATGTACCCGGTACACGTACCGGCGTAGCTATAGTTCGACAGTGACTTTTTGGTACGCATACCCGGTAACCATACCATAAAGAGCATGTTGACTCGTGAACTAGGAAAGGTACGCATACCTGGTATGCAAACCGTAAAACATCTGTTGGTTTTAAAACCGAAATGGTACGCATACTCAGTATGCAAACCATAAAAGATCTGTTGGTTTTAAAACCGAAATGGTACGCATACTCAGTATGCAAACCATAAAAGATCTGTGAGTTCCTGAACCAATTTTTATCTTAAGGGTACACATACCCAGTACACGTACTATGTAAAAATATTAATGAAGAGGTACATTACACGTACTTACCTTGTCGAATATTTTCAGATGCATCAGAATTATTTTTATGAGATAATCGGCATTTGAACAACTCTCTAAAAACACTATTTCGACATTATTGATCACATGTGTGACTCAAGATTAAAGTCTTAAAGTGTTATATGAAAATGGTTAAGCATATAGTTCGATTGGCTAGTTTCGGCTAACCTTTCATGAACAAGTTATTGTACACGGTTCCGTTATGGTCTATCCTAACCAAAGTGTATATTCTGCTATGTTAATCTCAAGTCAAGTTTTTCATCTGACGGTGATTATTGATTGCTTGGATCCAAAGATACCTTAGCTTAAATCTAAAGCAACTTTGACCTTGAATTACGAAGTATATACAAATTGTTTCACAACTTTGGTATATTGAATTACAAAGTATAAAGCCTAGCTATCTTTTGAACTTCGTAATTGCGACATAGACATAATCTTTGTAACTTGTTACTTGATTGTGTAATGAACTTAGGATTGATTTCATGCCTATAAAACTATGTTTGATTACATAAGTTTAAGGAAGTAAACATACACAACTTGTTTCGTAGTTTAAAGTAATCAATGGATTGGTAGTCCGGTTCCTATTGGGGATTTATAGCAGGACCAATCCCTATTTGAGGATCTCTAGCAGGACCGATCCATATTGGGTATCTCTAGCAAAACCGATCCCTACATATTAGGGATCTGTAGTCGGACCGATCCCCATGGAAAAACCTATTTCCAATCTCACGTATACTTCAGGGTTTGTGTGATTTTGGAAGTTGGGTTTGCAAAATAGGAAAGTTCTAGATGTCAACATTGTGAGTAATTTGAACATGTGTATAAATCTTATCTTTTATTGTTCAAAGATATTCCTTGATACTCAAGGTGAGATCTCAAACCGAAATGTTTGAGAATCTTTTTGTTAAGATTTTCGAATGTATATGTTTTATTTTTCCAACAAGTAAAACATATCTATGGAAACTATATTAGTAACAGTTAGATATTGGTTGGAATTAGACAAAAACTGAAAATTAGTGTTTATTGCATATCTTGAGAATATTTTCGGTTTACGGAAATTCCTTAGTATCCAAACTACCTTGGTATATAAATAGTTGATTTTGTTCTTCTTACAAACTTATCCTGAGACATGCACTTCATTTTGTGGTCACTGCTGTAGTCGACTAATAGTATTACTTGTGATACTATATTGGAGAGGAAAGCACCCTAATTAGGCGAAATCTATTATGTCCACTAGTTTAAAGGCTTCTGTGGGGTCAAGGAGTGTCTAGATAGTATCGTCAGTAAGAAACTAGAATTTGAATTGTTATTTTAGTTTTCAGTTTTTTATTTGATTGACTAACGAAGGTTGAACCTTGATTGCACCTAGTTTGATTATTCTTGAGATCCTTATCTTCTGACAGAAGGTCACTCAAACTACATCAAGGATAGACGTAGATTACATCTATTTGTAGATCTGACGATAGGCTTATGATCATCCATTGTTAATCCGTTCTGTGCATGATCGATCACAAGGGGATCAAATTTGTTTGTGCAGGTACAAAATAAGACATTAAGTATTTAAAAACAATAAGATTTCTTATTGGTTTCGTATCTTTGTGATTTAACTTCGTGCACACACTTGATCAGTTGGGATCCGACTAAGCATTGTTTATCTTTTTGAAAAGACGAGGGAACCCAAATATACCACAATCTTTTTGTCACAACCTATAAATCCGATACCAAGTGTGATCGTCTATGGACAAAGTCGGGACAATACAACAACTTGATATTCACTTGACAATAGTTACGGTACAAGAACGATTAACTATAGGATCAGAGTCAAGTGATTAGGATTAACGTACAAGTGTATTTACTTTTAATTATATAATAAACAATTATAATTGCGGAAAATAAAAGTAAATAACAAACACAAGATTTTGTTAAAAAGGAAATCGTAAATGCAGAAAACCCCGGGACCTAGTCCAGTTTTGAATACTCTCAGAATTAAGCCGCTTCACAAAGTACAATGCCAACTTCGTATAGTTGAGACCAAGTAAACTACCCCTAGTTACTTAGTTCCTTCAATATCCCTGCGTCTATGACCTACCGGTCACGCACATGAATCCAAGAAATCAATCTTGAGTTGCTTTACCAATGTAATTAAAGTCTTATGCACTTAACTCCTTTTGATCATTTTCCAAACAATAAAGGAACAAAGCTGTTTGGTATCTACTCGTATAATCTTTTAGAAAAATATTTGTTGAGTTGTTGACAAAGGCTCTTCCGTTTAATCTAATAAACTTCTTGATCGGGTAAGATTAATCCGAATCAGTAACTTAGGAAAGGGGAATGAAAAATGGGTTGGGTGCTTCTCGACCTAATCTCTAGGTCTTTAAGAAAGGGATAGATTAAGACACACCAAATAAGAGCCACCCCATATGAGTCCCCCGAATAACTTCTTGGGTGCTTTTAACAATTCTTTATAAACACAAAAAATGGCTATCCCTTAACCTTTGCTAGGCTCCCAATATCACTCGCCTGTGAAATAATCTTTTCGCCCTTTTTAACTCGATTAGGATAGTTTCTTCTTCATTTCTTCCACATGACTCCAAAGTACCTAGTAACTCAAAAACACTCGTAAAATACATAATTTACAAGAAAAATAGCAAATGAAGCATAAACAATAGATAATATATAGGGTGTATTCTACACCTATCAATAAGTTAAGATAGGTTCTACCAAAGTCATCTTCCATTGGTCATCCAAAAGATATTCAAAGAATAACATGACCAATCATGTTTTCCTTTTGATTATGAAGCAAGTTCATAAATTTACTTCCTTTAAACATATGTTATAAAACATTGTTTCCTAGGGTGAAATCATTCCTATATAATGCACACACAATCAAATAACTATATACAATAGATTATGTCGATGTCGTACTTACGAAGTTCCAAAAGATAAGCGTTCATACTTCATAATATGTTTTTCCTTGACACTTTGATCATACTATAATGACCAAGTCACATCACTAGAGTATTATATACAATATATACAGCTTCGCATGTTATGTTTTCAATATAGTGCGACTCGAAAGATACATTAGGAATGGAAACAAGATCAAGTCAATATTACTAACCTCAAGTGGAAGGATGATGTCGTCGTTGTAGTCGTTACTTCTTCACATTCTTCAGGTCTTCGGAGTAATACTTGTATGTCTCAACATTCCTAGACTTTCGAGTCTAACCTAAACGAAGTTGACTCTAGTATTTAATCAAACGACTCTATATGAGTTTTGATACTAAAATATGACAACCAAACTTGACATACCAACGCTTGGTGAGTTGAACCGAGCTATGCTCTAATAGTTTGCAAGAAATGCAAACTCAACTATTTATATTCCAAGGTTGTTTGAACAACAAGGAAATTCCAAAACTGAAAATATTCTTTAGATATGCAATAAATACCTAATTTCGGTTTTCCTATTTCCAACTAATATCTAACCTGTTATTCTGAAATTTCTCATTAGAAAATATCTAATATTAGTTGAACGCTTAACTAATATAACTTTCCAAGAGATATGTTTTGATTTGTTGGAAAATCAAAACCATATAATCAAAAATCTTAATTAAAAGATTCTCAATATTTCGGATTGGGATCACCTTGAGTATCAAGCAATATCTTTGGATAATAAAAGATCAGAATTATACTCTGATGTGGTTTTGTACAGTGGTAAATAATGTAGTTCGTTCAAGACTTGTGAAAGCATATTTTTTAGACTTAATTTTTATAAATAAAAATAACAAACTCAAATAAAAAGGTGATGTGAAAAATATGGAGAGATTGGGGCTATGATTCCACCATTGGATGATATTAGTGATTTAATAAAATAATAGTTATGCAACTCAACATTCAATTTGATTCTAATAGTATTGCCTAGACATGTAGATTTTCAAAAGAATAACTGTTAATCCAAGCATAGAACATCAAAACCCTAAAGAAAGCATGCTCTATCAAGAGAAAATACAACTAACTAATAAAAATCATATAACCAATTTTTAGTTCAATGCAAAATTCATAATAGATTTGTTGTAATTAATTAAAAATAGAAGTGTATCACTTTTACCGAAACAGCGGCTTCCTCCATCGCCCCAAGGATTGGGTTTAGCTCATTATGTTAAAAACACGCTCAAAGTATGAATTCAT
Organism: Papaver atlanticum; assembly: GCA_023531105.1. Lineage (NCBI taxonomy): Eukaryota > Viridiplantae > Streptophyta > Magnoliopsida > Ranunculales > Papaveraceae > Papaver > Papaver atlanticum. The sequence continues at coordinate 593,387 of JAJJMB010015736.1, forward strand.
TGCTCAAAGTGTTTACAAATGATGAAAATGAGAGAAAATGGTGAAAACTGGGTTTGTAACAATTATATTTGTTACAAACTCAACTATTACAGAGAATGATGAATGTTAACTGCCGCTGTCACTGTAGCTTTACAACTTCCTTAAAGCGTCTTATGTTCTTCATGTTCTTCACAGCAGCAGCAGAAAAGTATTCTCTGCAACTCGATCAAACCTCTCTGTTGTTTCTCTAAACTCTACCAAACTCTCCATCCCCCAACTCTGCTACTCCAGTATCATCTTTATACTCAACAGGGCCACGAATAACTCCTCATTATTCTAGATAATCTCTCAATAACTCGACAGTAAATAAAATTAATCTCGGGATATTTTCTTTCCTTTTTTTATCTCCTTTACGCCTTGAGTTGCTTCTAACAACCTCCGTACACGTTATAGAAGAGTTTGAAAACGCTGTAGACTCGTGCAAACATACAGAGAAACACGGGAAAGAGTGAAGGAAACTCGGGTTTTCCATTTACTCGATTTTCTCTCAAAACCGAATATCCATCCAAACTGGATCGATTTTAGCAATCATACCAAGCTTATTAAGACCACAGGATCATACCCAATCAAATTTAGCTGTTGAGTCTCGTTATATCTAATCCAAAAAGCGAACCCTAATCCTGCCAGTCCTGTGAGTTTTTCCCGCCATTTTTCAGATTTGAAAAGAAGAAGAAGGTCGCTCCTTATCCAGTGATGGGGTGCGATTAGCAGGTGGCGCCATGGGGTGCCCTTTATCCAAAACTGGGGTCCATTTAGCAGTTGTCCTCCGGGTGCCTTTAACAACTTTTCGAGCCGATTTTTCCAAAAATGTTTATTTCCACAAAAAATACCTACAAACACATAATACAGCATAATAAGTACAAAATCGAGTATCAACAATGTAGAAAATTGAGGACAACTTAGACACAAAAATGTGTCGATCATACTCATGTCCAAATTATGCCGACATCTGGAAATTTCCAAATTAGAAAACCCTTATTCCAAACTCACACAAAACCGTAAAGTAATATGTGAATATGAAGGATCAGTTTTGCTCTTGGGACCGGTTCTACCATGACTCCTAACATAGGTTAAGATCGGTTCTACCAAGTATCCAAATATAGGTAGGGATCGGTTCTACCATGACTCCCAACAATATCTAGGATCGATTCTACACAGATTCCAAATATATGTAAGGATCGGTTCTACCATGTATCCAAAAATAGGTAAGGATCGGTTCTACCAAGGTTCTCAACATAAGTCAAGATCAGTTCTACTGTATATCCCAAACTAGGTAAAGATTGGTTCTACCATAGCTCTCAACATAAGTCAAGATCGATTCTACCAAAGTTATTACCTAGGTTCGAATTGGTCATCCAAAAGATCTTCAATGAAAACCGAACCAAAACGCCTATTGATTTCCTTTCGATTATGACACAAGTTTCGTATATGTACTTCCTTTAAACATATGTAGTCAAACATAGTCTCCTAGGATGAAATCACACATATACCCAATACACAATCAAGTAACGAGTTACATAGATTATGTCGATATCAAATTTATGAAGTTCAAAAGATAAATGTTATACTTTGTAATCAAATATTCATCATTGACACTTTGGTCATACTAAATGGTCAAGTCTAATATTAGAGTATTAAATATAACCTCGCATGTTATGTTTTCAATCTTAAACGACTTGAAAGTAACAATAGGAATGGAAACAAGTCAAGTCAGTATCCAATACCTCAAGTGGAAGGATGATGTCTTCTTTGTAGTCGATACGTCTTCACGTCTTCAGATCTCCAGAGTAATACTTGTATGTCTCAATATTCCTAGACTTTCTAGTTTAAGCTAAACGAAGTTGGTCTCTTGTACATTTAATCAAGTGACACTAATTGAGTTTTGATACTAAAATATGACAACCAAACTTGACATACCAACGCTTGGCGTGGGTTCAGCTGATCAATTCTTTAACACTTTTGATAGACATCTTATTTGCTATTCGTATTATATCGACAAACTATCATTAGTGGTACTCTTCAGTATCTGAATCTGATAGTTTGTATACCTAGATCTGGTTATTTTTATAATATAGGGCTTTGTAGATCTTACCCAACAAAGAATTTTATGAGATTAAATGGAAGAGCCTTTATTGAACTCAATATATAATCTCTGATTTACTTCTTGATATTGGAATAGTGGTTACCGAACAGATTAGTCCTTTACTGTTTAACAAGATGATCTAAGGGAGTTGAGCGCCTGAAATTTTCACAGCAGCTGAAGTAACTTAAGATGGTGGACTTTATCTTAGGATTCGCATAATTGGTGTAGATGGTGAAATTTGGATAAGGGGCAAAAATGTCATTTCAAGACCATAGACAAAATTCAACTCTCACGGGAGAGATTAATCCCTTGGCCCTCAAGGCACCCTTTAGCCACGATTTCTAGTATATGTCCCCGCGAGACACTGCTGGTCGTGATGCCGTGACTCCTAGCGCACATCTTCGACGAGATACTGCTGGTCACATAGGTTTTGTAGAGCGTAAAACGTCCCCATGAGACTTATGAACCAGAACAGCTACAATTCAAACATGTCTTCACGAGACGGATCTGATTTTGAGGTCATGATTCCTAGTATACATCCTCGACGAGATACTGCTGGTCATGTAGCCTCTGTAGATGCGTAAAAACGCCCCCAGCGGCCTTATGACCCAGAGCGGAGATATGCATATCTCTCCTGTAAGCACGACTCATCCTATTTGAGATTAAGGACTGATTCCTAGTAAATCATCGCAAGATACACTGGTTGAAAAAGCGGGGTTCTAACAACCACACCCACTATTTCGTTTGGCAATCTGAATAGACAAACTCCAATATACTTTCAAGAGAATCAACTAGACAATTAGACTCAATCTAGAGAAAAGTATATCAAAGAGTTTTATATCTCTATCTCTCAATTCAATCTGCAATCAAAATATAGGAATTTACGAGCCCGATTGAATATAAGAGAAATAACTTGAACGGTACCAAAGACCAATGTTCAAGGATCAATCAATTTCAATCAACAACCAAAGGTTGGATTTTCCAATTGATCGATTCAACGCACAACCTGTGATATTTCAATTATATAACAAAATATAATGCGAAAAATAAATAACACAAACATCAGAATTTTCTTAACGAGGAAACCGCAAATGCAGAAAACCCCCGGGACCTAGTCATTTTTAACACCATACTGTATTAAGCCGCTACAGACACTAGCTGAAAAAGAGGGGGTCTAACAACCTCACCCAATATTTCGCTTAGCAATCTGTATGTACTAACTCCAATATACTTTCAAGAGAATCAACTAGACAGTCAGACTCAATCTTAATAAAAAGTATATCAAAGAGTTATATCTCAATTTCTCGATTCAATCCAAACTCAAACAAAAAGAAATCTGCGAGTTTGATTGAATACAAGATAAATAACTTGAACGGTACCAAAGACCAATGTTCAAGGATCAATCAATTTCGATCAATCAATTTCAATCAACAACCAAAGGTTGGATTTACCAATTGATCGATACAAACGCACAACCTATGATATTTCAATTATATAACAAAATATAATGCGGAAAAGAAATAACACAAACACCAGAAGTTTTGCTAATGAGGAAAACGCAAATAAAGAAAACCCCCGGGACCTAGTCCAGATTGAACACACATTGTATTAAGCCGCTACAGACACTAGCCTAGTACAAACTAACTTCGGTCTGGACTGTAGTAGAACCCCAATCAATCTCACACGGATCCAAGGTACAGTTGCGCTCCTTACGTCTCTGATCCCAGCAGGATACTACGCACTTGATTCCCTTAGCTGATCTCACCCACAACAAAGAGTTGCTACGACCCAATGTCGAAGACTTTAATAAAAAAATCTGTATCACACCGAAAAGTCTACAGGAATAGATAAATCTGTCTCCCACAGAAATACCTATGAGTTTTGTTCTGTCTTCTGATAAATAAAGGTGAACAGGAACCAATTGATATACCGGACTTATATTCCTGAAGAACAGCCTAGAAATATCATTCACTTCACAATAATCTTAATCGACTAGTGAAACAAGATATTGTGGAATCAACAACGATGAGACGAAGATGTTTGTGACTACTTTTCTATCCTTCCTATCAGAGAAATTAATCTCAATCCAATCTTACGATTCCACTCAATCACGATAGAAACATCAAGATCATATCACGCAACTACAGAGAAAATAGTTGGGTCTGGCTTCACAATCCCAATAGAAGTCTTAAATCGTTAACCTACAAGGTCTCGGTAGAAACCTAAGGTTAAAGGAGAATCGACTCTAGATTATACAACTAGTATCACACAGGAGGTGTGGGGATTAGGTTTCCCAGTTGCTAGAGTTCTCCTTTATATAGTCTCCAAATCAGGGTTTGCAATCTAAGTTACCTTGGTAACAAAGCATTCAATATTTACTGTTAGATAAAAACCTGATTAGATTCAAGCTAATATCTTTTAACCGTTAAATCGAACTTAGCTTGTTATACACAAATTAAATGTAACTTCATTTAGGTTTTAGTAACCGTACCTAAACGTGTACCCCTAGTTGGTTCAACAGTAGTTTACCAATGGTTAGCCATATGAGCACTTTCATATCAACCTTTTTAACCGTAACTAGTTCAAATGACTCAAAAGAACTAGTTATAGAGTTGTCCAATTGCTTAGATCTCATAGAAGTATATAAGACACAATCGAAACAAAAACGATTTTGATTCACTCGAATCGATTCATGAACATTATAGCCACGGTTTTCAAAAGCATTCCCTAGTTTATATATTTTTTAGTTCACGAATAAACCGTTTTTAGAAAATAACCCACTCAAGTATGCATACCGGTACGCATACTTAAGTACCCGGATTGAGTTTGTTTTCAGTTCACAAACTCCAGCAGAAATTCACGGGATGCGAACTTCTGGCAGTACGCGTACGGGTACGCGGACTTAGCTTTCGGACATCCTAAACCAGTAAAGTACGCATACTTTGGTTCAAGGATTTTGGACTTACACAAGTATGAGTTCACATACAATGTTTATATCCATTCAAGGTTATACATTCTAAACTTTCATTTCAATCATTGAAACATTCTTAGAGGATGTTAAATAGAGGTTATTCACACACTATTTTTCATTAAAGCAATTTTCAAGATATTGAAATAATCAACATGACTTTCGTCACATGTAAAGATGAACTTGGCCAAAAAGAAAGCTTACCAACACATATTTCGAGAAATTGATTGGCGAGATAAACTCGGATCGAAATAGCAAATGTGTATAATCGAAGTCTATATAGCAATACGACTTTTGTCTCAAGATGGGAGATAGAGTAGACAGACTTTTGAGTGATAGATAAGTTCAAGTCTCCACATACCTTTTTGTCGATGAAGATCCACCAGTTCCTTGAGTAGTTCTTTGTCTTTGCATGATGAACGCCATGGAGTCTAGAGATCAACTACACTTTCTATCCTAGTCCGAGACTTTGCAATAAGTAGACTAGAAATCAAGACTTATAGTTTTTTCAACTAAACTTGACAAACAAGCTTGAGATAGAAACGCTTGCGAGTTCGACCGAGCAGTTCTCTAACAATCTCCCAATTTGTCAATTTTAGTGACAAAACTATCAATACATATGGAATAAAAATAAACTTTGCAGCTTCTCTTCCACATGTTTGATCTCCTTGGTTCTTTAACATTACTCGAAATCTTCGTCACTTCCAAGTACTCCAATGATTCCAAAGATATTCAAATCAGCATCATCGTTGTTGAAGGTCCGTAGCCATAACAATGAGAAAACAAAAGCTCTCATTCATTGTTACACAGTGTCATAGTATTATTACACAGCATTAAAGTTCAATTGTATCAAAACTTCGACAACAATACTATGGTGATATGTATCGCTCCCCCTTAGTCAATACTTCATCTCACATGAAAACCACTACCCCTTACATAATGATCCGAAAACCATATGTATTTGTAGTGTGAACTACACATTAATTCTCCCCCTTTTTGTCAATAAAATTGGCAAAGGTACGAAAACTAGTGGGATCCTAATGAAATTTCCATAGAGACACTTCATGACCAAAAGAAATTACATATCAACTTTTTAGATGCAATCATATAACCGAAACTAAATGCATTCATCAAGGAGTTTATAAAGATACAAGATAACCTCTATAATATTCCACAGCCGCACTCCCCACAAAGATTTGGCAATTAAGCACAAGTTCAATTAAGAACTCTCCCACATAAAATGTCATTCCCGAAAGAACAACACGGGCGACCTTACTTTCACGAGAAAAGAAGGATTTCTTTGGAAATTAACAAATCTCATAAGAATATGAATTTGTATCCAAAAATCTCAACTAAATTAACCACAAGAGAACCCATATTAATTCAATCGGAAATGCTCAACATAATAAAACTTACGGAGCCGCACAGTATATACATAAAAAAATATGGATCAGGGAAGATCAATACTGCGGAATAAACAAAGATTCATTCTATCTTTCATCACTATTTGCACAATGACATATAATAGGCTTAATCTTTGTAAACAAAAGCTCATCCTTTCTTCCATCAATATTTGCATAATGACATAAAAGGCTTATCTTTTGTTTGTCAAAAGTTCATTCAATCTTTTATCAATACTTGCATATCGACACATGAAGGACTTAACTTTTGACCACGTATGGGACAATTATAGTTCACGTACGCAAACACACATATCCCATAACAAGTTGCAATATATAAAACCATAAAGATTAATACTGCAAAATCATCTTCCAAACAAACTTTAGAATTTAAATAAATAAATCTAAAAACATTGAAGATGAAAACGTTGGACATAGCTATGTGTAATCACAATAATGGCTATTCCAAACCCTAGTTAACCTTCTTAAACACAAGAATAAATTCTCATAAGAAGTTTTCCTAGACAAAATCCAAAAAAAAACTATAAAACATGAAAAACTAATCATCATATTCATCATCGGAGACCATAAGAGTGGCTTGAATCTTATCCATGTCATCCTTGATTTCTGGGAACTTAGTTGCAATCACAAGTAATTGTTCTTGCACACACCTTACCTTGGCACTAATCTTACCAACACCTTTAATAATTTGGTGAAGAAGATTCATGGAGGAAGTATCACATGGGCCATCAAGGTTGTCACATCTTTGTCTTTTGCAAGCATTCTCCTTCATACGTTTGAAAGTACATGGACGAACAAGCTTGGGAGTTCCGATAGAGTTGCCAATCGGAGCAATGGAGAAGGTGCGAAAAATTTGCTCAATCAGGCATGGATAGCCTAACTTCTTGTTGGGAGATGTCATTGACAACATTTGATAAATGATAAACCCACAAATGTCAGGACTTTGAGTTCCCAACTCAAGGAAATAGACCAACTCCGCGAACTCACGACCCCAACGAGAATTTTCAATCATGGAGGGACAAAGATTAGAGATACCAAGTTTTCCAAAAGACATCAAAGCAAGACTAAGATGAGCGGTAGGAAATTTCCCATCATTCCAAACAACACTCTTACCACAAATACCATTAGAGATGGTTTTATATGATGGTCTTTCATGACTAGGTATTGGAAGGCGAAAACTCCCAAGGGGAATTTTAGTGATTTTTGAAATCAACTCTCTATTAACAAGAATCCTTTGTCTATTTACCATGGTCTTGAATTCCATGTCATCACAATTAACATCGTAGATGTTTGCATAAAAGATTCTAGTAAGAGTGTCAAAACCTTCACCAAGACAATCAAAGATATTTCCAAGATTGAATTTTTCAAAACAAATCAAATCCTATTTATGCCCACTAGTAAAATCCAACTTCTTTTCTAAAATAAACCCATTAGATGAAATCTTTTCAAAAACCTTCTTACAAGAATCATTGACAAATCTAATTCTAATGAAACTTTGATATATTGGTAAGTTCATGCTAGAAGAAGATGAAGAACCCAATTTCTTAGAAATCTCTTTTGAAACCTTGAAATTCTTCATGAGATCTAGAAATTAAGAGGTTAGAGGAAGAGATGACTTACTTGATATGTTTCTTGAAAACCCCATTTTTACTTTTTGATCTCCAAGGATGATTAATAGAGAAAGCACGTGAACCCTAGAGCATTCACGTACGCGGACAAGATGGGAGGAAGAAGAAGGTACGCGTACCCTTCTTTCATATACCCATAAATGGGCTTGGACCCGTTTTTGGACCGCTACCCACAAAGGGAATGTAGGATTTCTTAAGTGATCAAACACCAAGGTTATGCAACTCGCGAAAAATACACAATCGTGTAAAAAGGCGATGCAGTAGAAAGTTATTTTATAATTATCCTGAAGAGGACAAAAAAAACATTAACCCAAGTACAAACAAATCAAACCGTTCTTGCCCCATTTAAAGATATATACAAATGGGGTAATATCAACAAGTTACCAAGTGACGAGATGTGCAGAGAGATCCTCATGCACCATTTCCGGTTGATATTTGTGAACAGTACCAGTGATATAATCATAGCAATGATGATAATCAGGGTTAACAGAGTTTTCTAACTTTCTTTTCATATTACCAGAAAGGAGTTTCTTCTGATGTCTTGAACCTGTGTCAACAATACGGGAACCCGTTTTATTGGACTCACTTGTGTTGACAAAGAGTTTAGTTCGTACATCATGATTGCATGATTTTTCATGTACCGAACTTTTATCGGATCGATTCTTATTCTTAACCGAGTTAAGCTTTTCTAAGAATCTAAAAACGTTTTCAAATGCTCTAAATAGATCTTTGTCAATTGATCCATCACGATAGTATTCCTCAAAAAGATTAAGAGTTAATATAATAAGATTCCATATCTTTGAGCATAATGAACGTTTTATCAATCTTCCTTTCTTTTTAATTTTTCCTTTAGATTGTTTCTCATCATCTAACTTCTCCAAGGTCTTAGATGGAATGAGATTATCATGAGAAACCAGACGACTGGTCCATAATAAGCTCTGAACAATCTTTAAGGAGTTTTGGCGTGCGTTATAGATGCCGAGAGCAAGTTTCCTAAAGAAATTTCCCATAAGGGAAAACCTTAAGGATCAGTCAAACACAAACTTATTAGGTTTATAGTGTTTGCCTGCTCTGATACCAATTGAAAAAGCGGGGGTCTAACAACCTCACCCAATATTTCGTTTAGCAATCTGTATGGACTAACTCTAATATACTTTCAAGAGAATCAACTAGACAGTCAGACTCAATCTTAATAAAAAGTATATCAAAGAGTTATATCTCAATTTCTCGATTCAATCCAAACTCAAACAAATAGAAATCTGCGAGTTTGATTGAATACAAGAGAAATAATTTGAACGGTACCAAAGACCAATATTCAAGGATCAATCAATTTCAATCAACAACCAAAGGTTGGATTTACCACTTGATCGATACAAACGCACAACCTGTGATATTTCAATTATATAAAAAAATATAATGCTGAAAGAAATAACACAGACACAAGAAGTTTTGTTAACGAGGAAACCGCAAATACAGAAAAACCATGGGACCTAGTCCAGATTGAACACACACTGTATTAAGCCGCTACAGACACTAGCCTACTACAAACTAACTTCGGTCTGGACTGTAGTTGAACCCCAATCAATCTCACACTGATCCAAGGTACAGTTGCGCTCCTTATGTCTCTGATCCTAGCAGGATACTACGCACTTTATTCCCTTAGATGATATCACCCACAACTAAGAGTTGCTACAACCCAAAGTCGAAGACTTTAATATACAAATCTGTATCACACAGAAAAGTCTACAGGAATAGATAAATCTGTCTCATACTGAAATACCTACGAGTTCTGTTCCGTCTTTTGATAAATCAAAGTGAACAGGAACCAATTGATATACCGGACTTATATTCCCGAAGAACAGTCTAGAAATATCAATCACCTCATAATAATCTTAATCGACTAGCGAAACAAGATATTGTGGAATCACAAACGATGAGACGAAGATGTTTGTGACTACTTTTCTAACTTGCCTATCAGAGAAATTAATCTCAAGCCAATCTTACGATTGCACTCAATCACGATAGAAACAGTAAGATCAGATCACGCAACTACAGAGAAAATAGTTGGGTCTGGCTTCACAATCCCAATGAAGTCTTTAAGTCGTTAACCTACAGGGTCTCGGTAAAAACCTAAGGTTAAAGGAGAATCGACTCTAGCTTATACAACTAATATCATACAGGAGGTGTGGGGATTAGGTTTCCCAGTTGCTAGAGTTCTCTTTTATATAGTCTCCAAATCAGGGTTTGCAATCTAAGTTACCTTGGTAACAAAACATTCAATATTCACCATTAGATGAAAACCTGATTAGATTCAAGCTAATATCTTTCAACTGTTAGATCGAACTTAGCTTGTTATACACAAATGAAATGTAACTTCATTTAGGTTTAAGTAACCGTACCTAAACGTGTACACCTAGTTTGTTCAACAGTAGTTAACCAATGGTTAGCCATACGAGCACTTTCAAATCAACCTTATTCATCTTCACCATAACTAGTTCAAATGACTCAAAAGAACTAGTTAGAGAGTAGTTCAATTGCTTAGATCTCATAGAATTATATAAGACACAATCGAAACAAAAAAGATTTTGATTTACTCGAATCGATTCATGAACATTATAGCCACAGTTTGCAAAGATTGCATTCCTTAGTTTATATATGTTTTAGTTCACGAATAAACCGTTTTTAGAAAATAACCCACTCAAGTATGCATACCGGTACGCATACTTAAGTAACCGGATTGAGTTTGTTTTCAGTTCACAAACTCCAGCAGAAATTCATGGGATGCGAACTTCCGGTAGTACGCGTACGGGTACGCGGACTTAGCTTCCGGATATCCTAAATCAGTAAAGTAAGCATACTTTGGTTCAAGGATTTTGGACTTACACAAGTATGAGTTCACATACAATGTCTATATCCATTCAAGGTTATACATTCTAAACTTTCATTTCAATCATTGAAACATTCTTAGAGGATGTTAAATAGAGGTTATTCACACACTATTTTTCATTAAAGCAATTTTCAAGATATTGAAATAATCAACATGACTTTCGTCACATGTAAAGATGAACTTGGCCAAAGCGAAAGATTACCAACACATATTTCAATAAATAGATAAGCGAGATAAACTCGGCTCGAAATAGCAAATGTGTATAATCGAAGTCTATATAGCAATACGACTCTTGTCTCAAGATAGGAGATAGAGTAGATATTTAAAGTGATAGATATGTTCAAGTCTCCACATACCTTTTTGTCGATGAAGATCCACCAGTTCCTTGAGTTGTTCTTCGTATTTGCATGATGAACGCCATGGAGTCTAGAGATCAACTGCACTTTCTATCCTAGTCCGAGACTTAGCTATAAGAAGACTAGAAATAAAGACTTATAGTTTTGGTAACTAAACTTGACAAACAAGCTTGAGATAGCAACGCTTGCGAGTTCGACCGAGCAGTGCTCTAACTTCAGTCTGGAATGTAGTTGAACCCTAATCAATCTCACACTGATTATGGTACAGTTGTTCTCCTTACGTCTCTGATCCCAGCAGGATACTACACACTTGATTCCCTTACTTGATCTCACCCACAACAAGGAGTTGCTACGACCCAAAGTCGAAGACTTGATAAACAAATCTGTCTCACACAGAAAAGTCTATAGGAATAGATAAATCTGTCTCCCACAGAAAAGTCTATAGGAATAGATAAATTTGTCTCCCACAGAAATACCTATGAGTTTTGTTCCGTCTTTTGATAAATCAAGGTGAACAGGAACCAATTGATATACCGTACTTATATTCCTGAAGAAAAGACTAGAAATATCAATCACCTCATAATAATCTTAATCGTATGGTAGTGAAACAAGATATTGTAGAATCACAAACGATGAGACGAAGATGTTTGCGACTACTTTTTATTTTGCCTAACGGAGATTAAATCTCGAGCCAATCTTAGAGAAGATAGTACTCAAATACGATAGAAACAGCAAGCTCAGATCACGCAACTACAGAGAAAATAGTTGGGTATGGATTCACAATCCCAATGAAGTCTTTAAGTCGTTAACCTACAGGGTTTCGTGAAAAACTTAAGGTTAAAGGAGAATCGACTCTAGCTTGTACAACTAGTATCATACAGGAGGTGTGGGGATTAACTTTCCCAGTTGCTAGAGTTCTCCTTTATATAGTTTTCAAATCAGGGTTTGCAATCTAAGTTACCTTTGTAACAAAGCATTCAATATTCACCGTTAGATGAAAACCTGATTAGTTTCAAGCTAATATCTTTCAACTATTAGATCAAACTTAGCTTGTTATATACAAATGAAATGTACCCTCATTTAGGTTTAGCAACCATACCTAACGTGTACACCATGTTGGCTAAACCGTAGTTAACCGCGGTTAGCTATATGAACACTCTCATATCAACCTTATTCATCTTAAGCATAACTAGTTCAAATGACTCAAATGAAACTAGTTCAAGAGTTGTTCAATTGCTATATTCTCATAGAAGTATACAAGAAAACAATTGAAGCAAAATCGGTTTGATTCACTCGAATCAATTCGTGAACATTATAGCCCCGGTTTTCAAAGAATGCATTCCTTAATATATAAATGTATTATTTCATGAGCCAACCAATTTTAGAACTTTAACCACTCAAGTATGCAAACGGGTACGCATACTTAGTATACTTCCAAAACACAGCATAAATTCCCGGACCTATACCTCACGCAAGTATGCGTACCGGTTTGTGTACTTTGTACACGGAATTTCAGAACTACAAGTACACATATGGGTATGCATACTTTAGTTCCGGTCATGGATCACATACATACAAGAATGCACACTATGTTTATAATCCAATGAGGGTTAAGTATTATAAACTTTTATTTCAATCATTGAAACTTTCTTAGAGGATGACAATAGCCGTTTTCACACACTATTAGCATCAAAGCAATTTTCAAGTTATTGAAATAATCATAACGAAACATTCCAAGTCTACACCAAATGATTGCATCACACAAACCATGTAAGATGTTACTCGGCGATTTTTACATGATCATCTTTTGAATTTCATCAAGAATATAAGATGAACTTGGTTGAAGTGAAAGCTTACCAACACATATTCCGAGAAATATGTAAGTGAGTTAAACTCAGCTCGAAATCTCAAATGTGTATAATCGACAACTATATAGTAATATAACTTTTGTCTCAATATAGGAGATAGAATAAAAATAGACTTTCCAAGTGATAGATGAGTTTTAGTCTCCACATACCTTTTGTTGATGAAGTTCCACAAGCTCTCCTTAGTAGTTCTTCGTCTTCAATTGATGAACACCGTAAAGTCTAATGCTTAACTACACAATCTATCCTAGTCCGAGACATTACTATAAGTAGACTAGAAATCAAGACTTATAGTTTTGATCACTAACATTGACAAACAAGCTTGAGATAGCAACGCTTGCGAGTTCGACCGAGCAGTGCTCTAACAATCTCCCCCTTTGTCAATTTTAGTGACAAAACTATCAATAAATATGGATTACAAAATAAATAAACTTTGTAACTTCTCATCCAAATGCTTGATCTGCTTGGTTCTTCAACATTACTCGAAATTTTCGTCACTTCCAAGTATTCCAATGATTCCAAATGTGTTCAATTCCGCATCATTGTTGTTGAAGATCCGTAGCTATAACAATGAGAAAACAGTTGCTCTCAATCATTGTTATATAGTGTCATAGTTTCATTATACAGTATCAAAGTCCAATTGTATCACAACTTTGAAAACAATACTATGGTGATATGTATCACTCCACCTTAGTCAATACTTCACCTCACAATGAAAACCACTCCCCCTTACATAATGATCCGTAAACCATATGTATTTGTAGTGTGAACTACACATTAATTCTCCCCCTTTTTGTCAATATAAATTGGCAAAGGTACGAAAACTAGTGGAATCCTCATGAAATTTTCATAGAGATACTTCATGACCAAAAGAAAACAACATACCAACTTGTTTCGATGATTTCACATAGTCGAAACTTTGTGTATTCATCAAGGAGTTTATAAAGATACAAGATAACCCCTACAATATTCCACAGCCGCACTCCCCACAAAGATTTGGCAATTAAGCACAAGTTCAATTAAGAGCTCTCCCCCATAAATTATCATTCCCGAAAAAACAACAAGAGCGACCTTACTTTTACATGAAAAGAAGGATTTCTTTAGACATTAACAAATCACATAAGAATATGAATTTGTATCCAAAAATCTCAATTGAATTAACCACAAGGAAAAATGATCAATTCAATTGGTCATGCTCAACATAAGAGAACTTACGGAGCAACACAGTATATGCACAAAGATGTGGATCAGGGAAAGACCAATACTGCGGAATAATCAAAGATTCATTCTATTTTTCATCACTATTTGCACAATGACATATAATAGACTTAATCTTTGTAAACAAAAGTCCATCCTTTCTTCCATCAATATTTGCATAATGACATAAAAGGCTTAACTTTTGCAGTCAAAAGTTCATTCTATCTTTTATCAATACTTTCATACCGATATATAATAGAGCTAACTTTTGAACAAGTATGGGACAGTCAAGGTTCACGGACGTAAACAACATATCCCATAACAATTTGCAATATATAAAATCATAAAGATTAATACTGCAAAAATCATCTTCCAAATAAACTTTAGAATTTAAACAAATAAATCTAAAAACGTTGCAAGATGAAAACGTTGGCTATAGCTATGTGTACTCACAATAATGGCTATTCCAAACCCTTGTTATCCTTCTTAAAAACACAAGAATAAATTCTCATCAGAAGTTTCCTATACATTGAATCAAAAACAATCCTAAAAACAAATCTAAGACCAACACACGTTAAAATCAGAGATTGTGTTCAATATCTTCACGGGTTTCTAGACCTTCAAGCTTTTGACTGATAGCATCAGCAGCTTCTTTGGAGAATATATCCTCTTTGAGAAGATCCTTAACATGTGACTTCATGAGAACAAGGTCAGAGTTAACCTTTTTTAACTCAGTTTGTAACACATCAAGATCCTTAGAGTTTTCAAGCTTCAGTTTTGCTCTCCCTAGATCATTGAAAACCCATGAACCACTTCAGCAGAAACCATCTCGGCATTTTCTCGGTCTTGATAAGAATATGCATAAAAGCATGATGCACCAGGAAGAGGGTTGTCAGCTTTAACAATGGTTCTTTTCTTCTTTATTTCGAACTCGAAGTAAATAGAGTTATCAACAAAATCTTCTGGCAAATCCCAAAAACATGGAGGAGTAGCCATTCTAAACAAACAAAACCTGGAGTATGCGTACTCAAGTAAAAGGTTTCGGTATTTAAACGGTTTCTCAGGAAAACAGATTTTTAGGGTTTACGAAGTCAGTCCATGACATGTAACATGGGTACCCGTACGAACACTAACTTGACCCATAGCCGGAGGATACCCAAAAGGAGAAAACCAAGAAATAAGAAAGCTGTTTGTACATCAATGTTTTGCTACAAGAATGATTTCACAAATCTTTAGCTCAGTAAATTTTACATTCTCATCAGAGAAAAGTTTAGAGCATAAGTGTAGCATTTTGACATACCTAATATTTCAAGAAGAAATTAAGAAACAAAAGCTTGACAAAAAACAAAAGCACACACATACTTGTGAAAAAATGTTTGTGAATAATAATCCGTCTATGAACGATAAGAAAATAGCTAGAGAATCAGAAAACACTTTGCCACCAAGTATACCTGAATATATCTCACTCAACCAGGAATTTTTGTGAGTGAGATTTCAACCTTGTGATTAGTTAACACAAGTATGAGCCTTGATCTCATCGAATGAATGTTGCTTTTGGTTAAACCTCTTTCTCCTGATCTTTGAAGGAAAACCATTATGATATGAAAATTTATCATAGAATTTACTGTCATCAAAATACGGTGCATAGTATGTATTCTTACCTGAAGAATTTTGACTAGAGGGAATTGACAGCATGTTAATAATCTCTTTACAACCTTCAATTATCATTTTTAGATTGTCTTTCATCTCCCCATTTTTGTTTCCTTCTTCTGGTACCCTTTTCATATCTTGAACAACATTATCTTCCTTTTTGATAGAAGAAAAACCATGAGTTCTTCTTGAACGAAATGGTTTAGGAAGACTGTTTTGCAGTTGAACATTTGAGGAACACATCGAACTGACTTTCCTGGTAGGGTACACAGGGTGAGTACTAAAACCAATTGGTTTAGACATACAAATGTCAGTTACACCTTTGAGAATTAAATCTAAGGTGTGTTGAAGACGATCAATAGAATTGTCATTCAACCTAGATTTCCTCTTTTGTTCACCATGTCCTTTTGAATCACAAAAGAGACACACTTTCTAATCACCTGAGTGATTAGACAGAACAATCTTAATACCATCGTTGGGAGATATCTTCCTTCCAAGTGATGTGGATATTCCTTGATTAAAGGAAGACACAGGCACATCTTTTCTAACAGGAAGGGATCTTGATTTTTCTTCTGGAACAGAAAATTTTCCAGTTAACTGAGAAGCAGTTGGTATAGTGGACTCCTTGGAACGTTCTTGAATAGAGAGTTTACTCAAAAGAAGTTCAGTTTCCAAATCATCCTCTTTAAGTCTTCCCTCAAGCTGAGTTCGTGAAGAACAAACTGAGGTGATTTCCTCACGAAGGACCTTTAGAAGAGAGTCACACTCATTTACCAAACCAACAAGGACATTGACTTTGTGTTTCAACCGGTTGACATCATCAGCCAGGATTCTAATAAGTTTTAGAATCACTGCACTCTCTTTGGCTGCTTCCCATTCAACTTAAGAGTCAGACTCGTCAGTAAGGTAATCCGGGTATCACTTTGAAAATACGGGGGTCTAACAACCACACCCAACAATTCGTTTGGCAATCTGAGAGGACTTTCTCCAATACACTTTCTAGAGAATCAACTAGACAGTTAGACTCAATCTAGAGTAAAGTATATCAAAGAGTTTAATATCTTTGTTTCACAATGTAATCAGCAAATCAAACAGATAGAAATCCGTGAGCCTGATTATTATGTGAAACAACTTGAACGGTACCAAAGACCAATGTTCAAGTGTCAATCAATGTAAATCAACAACCAAAGGTTGGATATTCTAATTGATTGATTTTAACGCACAACCTGTGATATTTCAATTATATAACAAAATATAATGCGGAAAAGAAATAACACAGACACCAGAATTTTGTTAACGAGGAAACCGCAAATGCAGAAAAACCCCGGGACCTAGTCCAGATTGAACACCACACTGTATTAAGCCGTTATAGACTCTAGCCTACGACCAACTAACTTCGGACTGGACTGTAGTTGAACCCTAATCAATCTCACACTGATTCAAGGTATAGTTGCGTACCTTACGTCTCTGATCCCAGCAGGATACTATGCACTTGATTCCCTTAGATGATCTCACCCACAACCAAGAGTTGCTACGACCCAAAGTCGAAGACTTGATAAACAAATCTGTCTCATACAGAAAAGTCTATAGGATTGAATAAATCTGTCACCCACAGAAATACCCAAGAGTTTTTGTTCCGTATTTTGATAAATCAAGGTGAACAGGAATCAATTGATAAACCGGACTTATATTCCTGAAGAACAGCCTAGTATTATCAATAACCTTACAATAATCTTAATCGACAAGCGAAACAAGATATTGTGGAATCACAAACGATGAGACGAAGATGTTTGTGATTACTTTTATCTTGCCTATCGGAGATATTAAATCTCGAGTCAATTATTTCAATTTATCTCAATACGATAAAATCAGTCAAGATCAGAACATGCAACTACAAGAGAATAGTTGGGTCTGGCTTCACAATCCCAATGAAGTCTTTGAAGTCGTTAACCTAAAGGGTCTTTATAAGAAACCTAAGGTTAAAGGATAATCGACTCTAGTTATGCAACTAGTAACACACAGGAGGTGTAGGGATTAGGTTTCCCAGTTACTAGAGTTCTCCTTTACATAGTTTTCAAATCAGGGTTTGCAATACAAGTTACCTTGGTAACAAAGCATTCAATATTCACCGTTAGATTAAAAACCTGATTCAACCAAGCTAATATCTTTAAATCGTTAGATCGAACTTAGCTTGTTACACACAAATGAAATGTACCCTCATTTAGGTTTATGTAATCGTACCTAAACGTGTACACCATGTTGACTCACAAATAGTTAACCGAGGTTAGCTATATGAACACTCTCATATCAACCTTATTCATCTTAACCATAACTAGTTCAAATGACTCAAATGAAACTAGCTAAACAGTTGTTTAATTGTTATATTCTCATAGAATTATACAAGAACACAATTGAAGCAAAATCGGTTTGATTCACTTGAATCAATACATGAACATTATATCCACAGTTTGCAAAGATTGCATTCCTTATTATATAAATATTTAAGTTCACGTACACAGCCGATTTTAGAAAGCAACACACTTAAGTATGCGTACGGGTATGCTTAAGTAACCGGATTTGAGTTTGGTTTGGTTTTCAAACTCAGCAGAAATTCACGAACGTGAACTTTCTGCCAGTACGCGTACGGGTACGCGTACTTTAGGTAATTGGATGAGTTGGTTTTGATTTCCAAACTCAGTAGAAATTCACGGACGTGAACTTCCGCCAGTATGCATATGGGTACTCATACTAACCCAGTCTCCATCAACCATTTTGTATATACACAAGTTTGCATACTTTTGGTTCCCGGTTTTGGACGTATACACTAATGTGCGAACACACTATTCTTATATCCAAAGATGGTTACATGATTTTAAACTCTTTATTTCAATCATTGAAACATTCTTAGAGGATGACAATAGCCGTTTTCACACACTATTAGCATCAAAGCAATTTTCAAGATATTGAAATAATCATATCGAAACATTCCAAGTCTACACCAAATGATTGTATCACACAAACCATGTAAGATGTTACTGGGCAATTTTATCATGATATAAGATAAACATGGTAGAAGCGAAATCTTGCCAACACATATTTTGAGAAATATGTAAGCGAGATATACTCATCTCAAAATCTCTCATGTGTATATAGAAAACTATATCGTAATACGACTTATGTCTCAATATAGGAGATAGAGTAGAAATAGACTTTCAAAGTGATAGATGAGTTTAATTCTCCACATACCTTTTTTTGATGAAGTTCCACAATCTCCTCTTAGTAGTTCTTCGTCTTCAAGTGACGAACGCCGTGAATTCTAAGCTCAACTACACAATCTATGTTCTAGTCCGCGACATCTGTAAATAGGCTAGAAATCAAGACTTATAGTTTTGATCACTAACATTGACAAACATTCTTAAGATAGCAACGCATGCGAATTCGACCGAGCAGTGCTCTAATACACTTGTCAATGGAAGTCTGTTTCATAGGAACACTAGGTTCGTCTATATTCGAGATCGACAAATCTTTCTCTTTAATAGATTTTATTGAAACAGACCTTTTGTTTCTGGTAATACGTTTATCAGAGATAACACTTCTGTCCATATTCAGATTGCTACAAATAAAGACTTATAAGGTCTTTAACGTGTTTGACTGCTCTGATACCAATTGAAAAAGCAGGGGTCTAACAACCACACCCAATATTTCGTTTGGAAATCTGAATAGACAAACTCCAATATACTTTCAAGAGAATCAACTAGACAGTTAGACTCAATCTAAAGAAAAGTATATCAAAGAGTTTTATATCTCTATCTCTCAATTCAATCTGCAATCAGCAAATAGGAATTTGCGATCCCGATTGAATATAAGAGAAATAACTTGAACGGTACCAAAAACCAATATTCAAGGATCAATCAATTTCAATCAACAACCAAAGGTTAGATTTTCCAATTGATCGATTCAACGCACAACCTGTGATATTTCAATTATATAACAAAATATAATGCGGAAAAGAAATAACACAGACACCATAATTTTTTTAACGAGGAAGCCGCAAATACATAAAAACCCCGGGACCTAGTCCAGATTTGAACACCATACTGTATTAAACCATTACAGAAACTAGCCTACTACCAATGAACTTCGGACTCGACTGTAGTTGAACTCTAATCAATCTCACACTAATTCAAGGTACAGTTGCGCTCCTTACGTCTCTGATCCCAGCAGGATACTACGCACTTGATTCCCTTAGATGATCTCACCCACAACTAAAAGTTGCTACGACCCAAAGTCGAAAACTTTAATAAACAAATCTGTATCACACAGAAAAGTATACAGGAATAGATAAATCTGTCTCTCACAGAAATACCTACGAGTTTTGTTCCGTCTTTTAATAAATCAAGGTGAACAGGAACCAATTGATATACCGGACTTATATTCCCGAAGAACAGCCTAGAAATATCAATCACCTCACAGTAATCTTAATCAACTAGCGAAATAAGATATTGTGGAATCACAAACAATGAGACGAAGATGTTTGTGACTACTTTTTATCTTACCTATCGGAGATTAAATCTTGAGCCAATCTTTGAGAAGATAGTACTCAAATACGATAGAAACAACAAGATCAGATTACGCAACTACAGAGAAAATAGTTTGGTCTGGCTTCACAATCCCAATGAAGTCTTTAAGTCGTTAACTTACAGGGTTTCGTGAAAAACCTAAGGTTAAAGGAGAATCTACTCTAGCTTGTATAACTAGTATCACACATGAGGTGTGGGGATTAGGTTTCCCAGTTGCTAGAGTTCTCCTTTATATAGTTTTCAAATCAGGGTTTTCAATCTAAGTTACCTTGGGAACAAAGCATTCAATATTCACCGTTAGATGAAAACCTGATTAGATTCAAGCTAATATCTTTCAACCGTTAGATCGAACTTAGCTTGTTATACACAAATGAAATGTACCCTCATTTAGGTTTAGTAACCGTACCTAAACATGTACACCATGTTGTCTCAACCGTAGTTAACCGAGGTTAGCTATATGAACACTCTCATATCAACCTTATTCATCTTAACCATAACTAGTTCAAATGACTCAAATGAAACTAGTTAAAGAGTTGTTCAATTGCTATATTCTCATAGAAGTATACAAGAACAAAATTGAAGCAAGATCGGTTTGATTCACTCGAATTAATTCATGAACATTATTGCTACGATTTGCAAAGAATGCATTCCTTAATATATAAATGTATTAGTTCATGAGCCAACCGATTTTGGAACTTTAACCACTCAAGTATGCAAACGGGTACGCATACTTAAGTAGCATGTCTGAGTTTGGGTTCGCCAGTATGCAAACGGGTACGCATACTTAGTACACTTCCAAAACCCAGCAGAAATTCCCGGACCTATACCTTATGCAAGTATGCGTACCGGTATGTGTACTTGGTACACGGAATTTCACAACTATAAGTACGCATATGGATCACATACATACAAGAATGCACACTATGTTTATAATCTAATGATGGTTAAGTATTCTAAACTCTTATTTCAATCATTGAAATTTTGACAATAGTTGTTTTCACACACTATTAGTATCAAAGCAATTTTCAAGTTATTGAAATAATCATAACGAAACATTCTAAGTCTACACCAAATGATTGTATCACACAAACCATGTAAGATGTTACTCGGCGATTTTCACATGATCATCTTTTGACTTTCGACAAGAATATAAGATGAACTTGGTTGAAGCGAAAGCTTACCAACACATATTCCGAGAAATATGTAAGTGAGTTAAACTCAGCTCGAAATCTCAAATGTGTATAATCGACAACTATATAGTAATACGACTTTTGTCTCAATATAGGAGATAGAGTAGAAATAGACTTTCCAAATGATAGATGAGTTTTAGTGTCAACATACCTTTTGTTGATAAAGTTCTACAAGATCTCATTAGTAGTTCTTCGTCTTCAATTGATGAACTCCGTGAAGTCTAATGCTCAACTACACAATCTATCCTAGTCCGAGACATTACTATAAGTAGACTAGAAATCAATACTTATAGTTTTGATCACTAACATTGACAAACAAGCTTGAGATAACAACGCTTGCGAGTTCGACCGAGCATTGTTCTAACACTGGTCATGTCTACTCTAGGCTTTGGCTCGACTTACTGAGGTTTCCGAATAATTCCTAGGAAATCCCCGCGAGATACACTGGTTATTCTTCCTCTAGGCCCTTTCGACAGATTCCTATAACATCCTTTTGAGATACACTGGTCATGTCGGCCCAATGAATACACGCACAATTGATTCCTAGCACATCTCTGCAAGATACGCTGGTCAAAAAACAAGTGAGCCAAAGTCTCGCGGTGATATTAATCGGGCATACAAAGCCTTTTTCTTTCTCTTCATGACAAGTCTCAGCTGACCACAGAGAGATTCAGATACGTTAAGAAAATCTTCATAGAGATTTTGATCCGTCTGCAAAATCTTGGAGAGATTCAAATCTCTCTGCAAAATCTCGAAGAGATTAAAATTTCTCAAGAAATCTCAGACAAGGCTGAATATTCCCTATAGTAGCCACGAGCCTCATGTAGGAATCGAGTTTCCTTTTCAGACTCTCGACAAAAATTCTGAGGAATCCCATGCCTTTTCACGTGACTCATCCTATTCATTCTTACAAATCGGTAAATATTTCTATATCTTGGCCAACTCGGCTAAAGAGAATAATTCTCGCTCTCAACACATCATCACAAAGGCTGACTCAGCTTCATACAAATAGGGGGATAACAATTAGGGTTTTGGTTTGGCGGTCTACGACACGTGTGAGAAATACCCGTCTTATTTCTCACCGCAGAAGAGATTTAAGGCGGTGGAATAATGAGATAAAATCAACCTAGTTTATCTTTATCTATTCCTTAAGAGACGGGAGAATTGCTCCGCACGACACGGAAAGCAATCTTTATCTTCACCAACCTGATATTAGAGAATTCAACAATAAATAGGTCATCCATTTATCCAAGCTACCATCATCTTTAACACAACTTCTCAGAGTAATTTTTCTTCAGACCCTAGAATTCTTTGATCTCTCTATTTATCTGCTTCCCTCCCTAAGACCAGCCCTAAAACCTCTTCCTTGTGTCTGAAACATCCTTTGAACGACCATTTGTGTGGTTTAGGCAGAGACTGTTCGTGCTCAACAACCCGTAACTCACTTTCAGAAACCCAAGAATCCCACTTCTATCCTCTCTCAGATTTTAGGTAACTACATTTTGGCGATCACGGTGGGACGGTTGTCCACTCTGTCACGATTCCAAATCAATTCCAGATCACAGTTATCAATCTTAATCATGGTTACTATTAAGATGGGAAGCTTTATTAATTATAATGGAAAACGATCTATGGAAACCATATCTGAGCAAGACAAGGAGAAACGAGGCCCTCGTCCCCGGATTCTTGGTCAACCCCATAATCTAGAGGAAGACGAGATCCAGGAGGCGCCTCCCCAATTATAGGATGGTACAACGTCCACAACAGATACTCTTGAGATGGTAAATGTTGGAACTGAGGAATCTCCTAGACCTATACCTATCAGTGCGTCCCTATCATCAGAAGAACGTTTACTATTGGTAGTTATACTCAAAGAATACGGGGATATTTTCGCTTGGACTTACGAAGAGATGCCAGGTATATACGAAAAATTGGTAACGCATCATCTTTATATAATTACTGGATCTAATCCAGTGAAGCAATGGCCAAGAAACTTCACATGAAGTAGAAGAACAGATAAAAATTGAAGTACATAAGCTGCTCACGGCCGGGTTTATCAAACCTATTCAACATCCTACCTGGTTGGCGAATGTTGTACCAGTTAAGAAGAAAAATTGGCAAATCAGGTGTTGTGTAGATTTCCGAGATCTAAATAAGTGTTGCCGGCTACAGCGGATATAATCAAATAAAAATGTTCGAGGGTGATGCCGAAAAAAACTGCATTCCGCACTCCCATAGGGAATTTTTATTACACCGTCATGCATTTTGGACTTAAGAACGCATGAGCCACTTACCAAAGAGCAATGACGGCGATATTTCACGACATGATGCATAAACAAATAGAAGATTATGTCGACGATGTGGTTGTGAAATCAAAGACCAGGGCGTCCCACTTTGAAATTCTTCGACAGGTTTTTGAAAGATGCAGGAGGTACAATATTCGGTTGAACCCCTAAAAATGTGCTTTCGGGGTCTCATCCGGAAAGGTTTTAGGGTTCCAGGTCACAAAGGAAGGGATTAAAGTAGATCCCAGTAAAGCTCAAGCGATAGCCACTATGATGCCGTAAACGGTGAGAGAACTTAAAAATTTCATGGGGAAAGTTTCGTACGCTTGGCCCAATTCGTAGCTGCCTTTGTTCCTATGCTCAAAAAAGATGCTCAATTCAAATGGGCTTCCTCCCAACAACACGCCTTTTTGAACAGATTCAACGATTGTTACTCTCACTTAACGTCATGAAAGCTTCACTGCAGGGACGGCTATTACTTTTATACATGGCTTCGAGTGATACAACAATTGGTGCCTTTCTTGCTCAAGAGGATGATGATGAGACTGAGCACCCATTTTATTACATCAGTTGTACGTTGAAAGAAGCAGAGTTGAGATACCCAAAGGTAGAAAAGGCGTGTCTATCCCTTGTATTCGCTATCCAAAAGCTCATACATTATTTGTTGGCAAACAAAGTCACACTTATTACCAAAACAGATCCCATAAGATTTTTATTGACGAAACCTATTCTCTCTGTAAGAACAGCCCGGTGGTTATTACGGATGTCCGAATTCGACATAGATTGCATTAATCTAAAAGCAATAAAAGGGAAATTCGTAGCTGATCTCCTAGCAGCTTTTCCAGGACAGGATACTGCCTCATTACATGAAGACGTACCCAGAGAATTCCCAGAGATCTCTTTAGTAAAAGATGAAGAGTGGCTTCTCTACTTTAATAGGTCAGCCACCCCTAGCACTGGAAAAAGAGGAGTTGGTATCGTTTTGGTATCCCCTACCGGGGAGATGTTTTCTCACTCATTCAAGCTTGCCTTTAAATGTACCAATAACTCGGCCGAATATGAAGCGTTTCTGATAGGGTTGTCATTGGCAAAACAAGCTGGAGCTTCACGTCTCGAAGTCAGAGGTGATTCTACATTATTCATAAACCAAATGAATGGGTTGTACTCGTTAAAGGAGATTACGTTGGCGCCATATAGAGCCGAAGCACAAAAACTCATATCACATTTTTCTGAAACAGTCATGATTCACGTGGAGCGGACATGTAACATCCATGCTGACTTCCTTGCTACCCTGGCATCAAAACTCAAGTTTGAAGGAGCCGAGAAGACTTTCACTGTCCATAGGCGTACTCTTCCTTCAACGTGGCTTGAGAAAGCTACTGATGAGCATAACGACTGGAGATCCTCAATAATTAAGGAACTTAACAACCCAACACCCGAGAAAAAGATTCATCTCAAAGAACTGAAGAATTTCTTCACGCATCACGGCGTATTGTATCACAGAAATCTTGACTTGTCCTTATCGAGATGCATTGGAGAAACAGAGGCATAACAACGATTAGAGATGGTTCACAAGGAGATATGTGGTCAGACATTAGATATTACCCCATATAGAAGGCTTCAACGTCTGGGGTACTACTGGCCTACCATGGAAGTTGAATCCCGGGCACTGCATGGAGCCTGTCCTGATTGTCAGAGGCCTCCTCATCAAGCAGAATTGCTTGTTATCAATGATGGTGGAGATTGGCGAGAAGCCTTTATGCTTCACCTCCGTGATAATGTCTTACCTTCAGACAAATGTGTGGCCGCTAAACTTTCCATGAGAGCCAAGAGATTTCTTTATCATAATGGGACTTTGTATCGGAAAAGTTTCGGAGGAGATTTATTACGTTTCTTGGGAATAACTGAAGCGGATACCGTTCTTAAAGAAGTCAACGAGAAGGAACATCAGGGAAAGAGAAGGTTGTTTCTTCAGATACACGTAAAATATTATTGGCCCATAATGGAAGATGATGCCGCATCTTTTGTTCGAAAATGTCACAAGTGTCAGACTCATGCAAATTTGATCCATGCACCGAGCGTGCCCCTGCATTCTGTCAGTAGTCCTTGTCCATTTTACAGTTGGGGACTTGATTTGATTGACAAAATTAACCCGCCTTCTTCGCAAAAGCATGAGTACATAATAACGGCTACAAAGTACTTTACTAAATGGGTAGAGGCTATCCCTCTTAAAAGTACAAAAAGGGTTACAATCGCATAGTTTATCAAAGAGCACATAATCTGCAGGTTTGGTGTTCCTAAGTATATAATATCAGATAATGGAACCCCGTTTTTTAATCAAAAAGTTTATGATATGCTTCAAGGATATGGTATACAACATATCTTTTCCACCCCTTATTATCCCCAGGGAAACAGATTGTCCGAAAGTACTAACAAGACATTGATTCGTATTATTAGTCGAACCGTGCATGATGACCCTAAGTCTTGGCATGAGCAATTACCGATGGCATTATGGGCGTATCGGGCTGTGCCTAGGACCTTGTGGATATTAATATTCTGCGGAGCATGTGTCACGGTTTCAGTGGTCGTGTGCAGGATAACTGTGTAGCCCTCGCTACACACAGGAATCTGAGTGGAAGAAGACACCTTCGCAGATCTACTTTATCTCACTCAAGAAGGGATACCTCAACGGCTAAGATGGAAAAGTAGAACCTAGCCTAGAGAGAGATAGCTGGCGAAGGGACAGAGGTAGATGACATATCCAATCAGCATTTAATGCCCAAATCTCTTATCTACATGCTTAACCAAAGGACGTGGAGAGAGATAAGGTGGTAGAGTCTGACTGGCGAAGGCTAGCGGTGAACGAAGGTACAATCTGTACTAAGGATGGGTAGTTCCCGAAGGAACGTGGGTTAGCTGAGGTGGCAGAGTCCGACTGGAGAAAGCATGCGGTGAACGAAGGTACCATTTGTACGGAAGATGTATCAAGGAATAATGGATCCAAAGACAGCAAAGATATATCTGGAGCAGAAGGGGCTATAAATACCAAGCTTCACCAACAAACAAGGGCATTCAAGACCCAGGAGAAGAAGATCTAGTCTTAATCTTATACCTCTTTAATGTTTAGAACTTAAGTATTTACTTCAACTTGAGTTCTCTCTATTACTTTGGGAAGCATTTAAGATCTTTGTAACCACCACAACTTAATACAAAAAATCACTCATTATCCCGTGGACGTAGAAAAATGTCGAACCACGTAATCTCTTGTGTCTCATGATAACTTAGTAGCATTTACATTATATTTGTGTTCTTCGTTATTATTGCAATATCGAATACCTTTTATTACTTAGCATTATCAGTTCAACTGAGGCATCAATACTACTTAGTATTAGATTCTCCGAGCTGTATACATTACGTAGACTATGGGAAAATTAGTAGTCACAGTTTGGCGCTAGAAGGTTTTGCTCACCAGCTTGAGTTTTTATGTCCCTTTATTTTAACTTATGCTTCTTCTTTAACGAAGAGATCTGAGTTTAACAACGACGGATCTCACTTTCTAGTGATACATTCGTTTGTTATTCACGTAAGTTCTTTGAGTTCAAAGCCTCTAAAGACTTGCAACCCTACAGATCTACAAAGTTTCACATAAAAACGTACTCAGAAAATGTCAAAACTTTTGTTTTGTACTAAAAAAACTTTTTCCGGCAGAGTATCCTTTGAATCTGAATACCTCTGAGTACTGAGGAATCTCAAAAAGAATTTAAGGAAGAAAGGTCTTCTCAAGCATTTAATAACCCCTTTTCTTGGGAGGTCTGACACCTCTTTTAAAACTGTTTTCAACATTTAAGGTTGTTTTTTCCAAGGGTGTCATCTTTTCAAACGTCATTCTCGTACTTTTTCTGAAAAAAGATGCTTAGCCGTCTTTTGTGTCAGAGCATTAACTGCTACTTTTAGCAAAGGCACCCAAGTAGCAAAAACTTTCATTTTTTCTGTGACCTCGGGATAACAAAAGACTGAAGGCATGCAGAAACCAAGTGACGTACCAGCAAGTTCACGACCAGCAGTTACAAGAGGAGATCTCAAAAACTATCTCAAGCGAATCAATGAAATAAAGCAGAGGACGGGCAAAGCAAAATAGCACGAAGAACAATTGCTAAAAAACCACCTACCCCTGCTGAAGGGATGGGACAAACATCGGGAGAACAACCACTTTACGATATGCCGTTACTGGAGCGTCCCCATGTTACGAAGCCACCTGCGGCTAACGAAGGGTTAACCATAACCTTAGCTCCTACGGAACGAGGGTTGTATAACCTAACTCCTATCCAGCTAGATCCTGATGCTACGGTCATAGAAGAAGGAGTGGATGACTCTGAGGATCCGGCCGACAGCACTCCTCAGGATAGTGGAATCCACAATGAAGAACAAATGGAAGCACAAGTAGCATCTTTGCTACTCTAAAACAAGGAGCACGAGGATGCAATGCACGTGATGGCAAAGGAAAACAAGAACCTGAAAGATATGCTGGATGTGCAGATCGAAGGTTCCCAAACTCACCCTCCGTTTAAGAGGCGTGAGCACGAAGCTATCTCAGGAAGACGAAGGGATGATCTTAACCCACCAAACTCTAACCCACCAGAGGGATCCAGGAACATACGGCGCGATCTAGATGAGATTGATCTAATTTACAAGCCCTCTAAGTCCTACTATGATGAGGCATTTTCCAGAGATGCTCACAATGTGAAAAATCTTGCAACCTGAGTTCCATAATAGGTTGCAAAATCATCCAATCTAATATTTGACATCTAAAACCTCAACTGGACGAGAACATTGGGTCTGTATATGGTAATCTTGCAACCTGAATTCCATAATAGGTTGCAAAATCCACTCAGGATCCATCCAATATGATAAATGACATCTCAACCCTCACCTGGACAAGAACATTGGGTCTGTATATGGTAATCTTGCAACCTGAATTCCATAATGGGTTGTAGAGTCCACTATGGATCCATCAATTCTGATATTTGACATCCCAAGCCTCACCTGGACGAGAACATTGGGTATGTATATGGTAATCTTGCAACCTGAGTTCCAAAATAGGTTGCAAAATAATCCAATATGATATTTGACATCTCAAACGTCACCAGGACGAGAACATTGGGTTAGTATATGCTAATCTTGCAACCTGAGTTCAATAATAGGTTGCAGAATCCACTAAGGAACCATCCAATCTAACATTTGACATCTCAAGCCTCACCTGGACGAGGAAATTGGGTCTGTATATGGTAATATTGAAACCTGAGTTTACATAATAGGTTGCATAATCCACTTAGGATCCATCTAATCTAATATTTGACGTCTCAAGCCTCACCTGGACGAGAACATTGGGTCTGTAGATGGTAATCTTGAAACCAAGGTTCCATAATAGGTTGCAGAATCATCCAATCTAATATCTGACATCTCAAACCTCAACTAGACAAGAACATTGGGTCTGTATATGGTAATCTTGACATTTGAGTTTCATAATAGGTTGTAAAATCCACTCAGGATCCATCCAATCTGATATTTGACATCTCAACCATCACCTGGACGAGAACATTGGGTCTGTATATGGTAATCTTTCTCCCTGAGTTCCATAATAGGTTGAAGAGTCCACTCAGGATCCATTTAATCTGATATTAGACATCTCAAACTTCACCGGGATGAGAACATTGGGTCTGTATATGGTAATCTTGCAACCTAAGTTGCATAATAGGTTGTAGAATCCACTAAGGATCCATCCAATCTGATATTTGAAATCTCAAACCTCACCTGGACGAGAACATTTGGTCTGTATATGGTAATCTTGCAACCTGAGTTGCATAAAAGGTTGCAAAATCCACTAATGATCCATCCAATCTGATATTTGACATCCCAAGCCTCACCTGGACGAGAACATTGGGTATGTATATGGTAATCTTGCAACCTGAGTTCAATAATAGGTTGCTGAATAATCCAATATGATATTTTACATCTCAAACCTAACCTGGACGAGGACATTGGGTCTGTATATGGTAATATTGCAACCTGAGTTTACATAATAGGTTGCAGAATCCACTCAGGAACAATCATATCTAATATTTGACGTCTAAAGCCTCACCTGGAGGAAAACATTGGGTCTGTAGATGCTAATCTTGCAACCTGAGTTCCATAATAGGTTGCAAAATCATCCAATCTAATATTTGACATCCCAAACCTCAACTAGACAAGAACATTGGGTCTGTATATGGTAATCTTGCAACTTGAGTTTCATAATATGTTGTAAAATCCACTCAGGATCCATCCAATATGATATTTGACATCTCAACCCTCACCTGGACGAGAACATTGGGTCTGTATATGGTAATCTTTCTACCTGAGTTCCATAATAGGTTGAAGAGTCTACCCAGGATCCATTCAATCGGATATTAGATATCTCAAACCTCACCTGGATAAGAACATTGGGTCATTATATGGTAATCTTGAGACCAGAGTTGCATAATAGGTTGTAGAATCCACTAAGGATCCATCCAATCTGATATTTTACATCTTAAATCTCACCTGGACGATAACATTTGATCTGTATATGGTAATCTTGCAACCTGAGTTGCATAATGGGTTGTAGAATCTACTCAGGATCCATCCAATCTGATATTTGACATCCCAAGTCTCACCTGGAGGAGAACATTGGGTATGTATATGGTAATCTTATAACCTGAGTTCAATAATAGGTTGCAGAATAATCCAATATGATATTTGAAATCTCAAACCTCACATGGACGAGAACATTGGGTCTGTATATGCTAATCTTGTAACCTGAGTACCATAATAGGTTGCAGAATCCACTAAGGAACCATCCAATCTGACATTTAAAAACTTAAGCCTCACTTGGACGAGGACATTGGGTATGTATATAATAATATTGCAACCTCAGATACATAATAGATTGCAGGACTTAGGATCCATCCAATCTGATATTTGACATCTAAAACCTCACAGGGATGATAAAATTGGGTATGTATATTGTAATCTTACAACCTGAGCTCCATAATAGGTTGCAGAATCCATTAAGGATCCATCAAATCTAATATTTTACATCTTAAACCTCACCTGGACGAGAACATTGGGTCTGTATATGGTAATATTGCAACCTGAGTTGCATAATAGGTTGTAGAGTCTACTCAGGATCCATCCAATCTGATATATGACATTTTAAGCCTCACCTGGACGAGAACATTGGGTATGTATATGGTAATCTTTCTACCTGAATTCCATAATAGGTTGCAGAATAATCCAATCTGATATATGACATCTCAAACCTCATCTGGATGAGAACATTAGATTTGTATATGTTAATCTTGCAACCTGAGTTCCATAATAGGTTGCAGAATCCACTAAGGAATCATCCAATCAGACATTTAACATCTCAGGCCTTACCTGGACGATAACATTGGGTCTGTATGGTAATCTTGCAACCTGAGTTCCATAATAGGTTGCAGAATCCACTTAGGATCCATTCAATCTGATATATGACATCTCAAATCTCACGTTGACGAGAATATTGGGGCTGTATATGGTAATCTTGTAACCTGAGTTCCATAATAGGTTGCAGAATCCACTCAGGATCTATCCAATATGATATTTGACATCTTAATCCTCACCAGGACGAGAATATTGGGTCTGTATATGGTAATCTTGCAACCTGAGTTCCATAATATATTGCAGAATCAACTCAGGATCCATCCAATCTAATATATGACATCTCAAGCCTCACCTGGACGATAACATTGGGTCTGTATGGTAATCTTGTAACCTGAGTTCCATAATAGGTAGCAGAATCCACTCAAGGTCCGTCCAATCTGATATTTGATATCTCAAACGTCACCTAGACGAGAACATTGGGTATGTATATGGTAATCTTGCAACCTGAGTTCAATAATAGGTTGCAGAATCCACTCAGGATCTATCCAATCTGATATTTGACATCTTAAACCTCACCT
Source organism: Papaver atlanticum (assembly GCA_023531105.1). Taxonomy (NCBI): domain Eukaryota; kingdom Viridiplantae; phylum Streptophyta; class Magnoliopsida; order Ranunculales; family Papaveraceae; genus Papaver; species Papaver atlanticum. The sequence continues at coordinate 625,554 of JAJJMB010015736.1, forward strand.
GGACGAAAACATTGGGTTTGTATAGTAATCTTGCAACCTGAGTTCCATAAAAGGTTGCAGAATCCACTAAGGATCCATCCAGTTTGATATATGACATCTCAAACCTCACCTGGACGAGAACATTGGGTCTGTATATGGTAATCTTGCAACCTGAGTTGCATAATAGGTTGTAGAATCCACTAAAGATACATACAATCTTATATTTTACATCTCAACCCTCACCTGGACTAGAACATTTTGTCTGTATATGGTAATCTTTCTACCTGAGTTTCATAATAGGTTGCAGAGTCCACTCAGGATACATCCAATCTGATATTTGACATCTCAAACCTTACCTGGATGAGAACATTGGGTGTGTATATGGTAAACTCTCAACCTAAGTTCCATAATATGTTGCAGAATCCACTAAGGATCCATCCAATCTGATATTTTACATCTCGAACCTCAACTGGACGAGTACATTGGGCTTGTATATGGTAATATTGCAACCTGAGTTCAATAATATGTTGCAGAATCCACTCATGATCCATCCAATCTTATATTTGACATTTTAACCCTCACCTGGACGAGAACATTGGGTCTGTATATGGTAATCTTTCTACCTGAGTTCCATAAAAGGTTGATGAATCAACTAAGGATCCATCCAGTTTGATATTTGACATCTCAAACCTCACCTGGACGAGAACATTGGGTCTGTATATTGTAATCTTGCAACCTGAGTTGCATAATAGGTTATAGAATCCACTCAAAATATTTCATATCTTATATTTGACATCTCAACCCTCACCTTGACTAGAACATTGTGTCTGTATATGGTAATCTTACTACCTGAGTTCCATAATAGTTTGCAGAGTCCACTCAGGATAAATCCAATATGATATTTGACATCTCAAACCTAACCTGGATGAGAACATTGGGTGTGTATATGGTAAACTCTCAACCTAATTTCAATAATAGGTTGCAGAATACACTAAGGATCCATCCGATCTTATATTTGACATCTCAAGCCTCACCTGGACGAGAACATTAGGTCTTTATATGGTAATATTGCAACCTGATTTCAATAATAGGTTGCAGAATCCACTCAGGATTCATCTAATCTGATATTTGACATCTCAAGCCTCACCTGGATGAGAACATTGGGTCTGTAGATGGTAATCTTTCAACCTGAATTCCATAATAGGTGGCAAAATCATCCCATCTAATGTTTGACATCTCAAACCTAAACTGGACAAAAACTTTGGGTCTATATACGGTAATCTTACAACCTGAGTTTCATAATAGGTTGTAGAATCCACTCAGGATACATCAAATATGATATTTGACATCTCAACCCTCACCTGGACTAGAACATTGGGTCAGTATATGGTAATCTTGCAACTTGATTTGCATAATAGGATGTAGAATCCACTCAGGGTCCATAAAATCTGATATTTGACATGTCAAACCTCACCTGGACTAGAACATTGGGTCAGTATATGGTAATCTTTCAACTTGATTTTCATAATAGGATATAGAATCCACTAAGGATCCATCCAATCTGATATTTAACATCTCAAACCTCACCTGGACGAGAACATTGGGTCTGTATATGGTAATCGTGCAACCTGAGTTCCATAATAGGTTGTAGAATCAACTCACACTCCATCCAATCTTATATTTGACATCTTAAACCTCATCTGGACGAGAACATTGGGTCTTTATATGGTAATCTTGTAACCTGAGTTGCAAAATAGGTTGTAAAATCCACTCAGGATCCATCCAATCTGATATTTGACATTTCAAGGCTCACCGGGTCGAGAACATTGGGTATGTAAATGGTAATTTTTAAACCTGAGTTCCATAATAGGTTGCAGAATAATCCAATCTTATATTTGACATCTCAAACCTCACCTGGACGAGAACATTGGGTCTGTATGGTAATCTTGCAACCTGAGTTCAGTAATAGGTTGTAGAATCCACTCAGGATAATTCCAATCTAATATATGACATCTAAAATCCCACGTGGACGAGAATATTGGGTTTGTATATGGTTATCTTGTAACCTGAGTTCCATAATAGGATGCAGAATCCACTCAGGATCAATCCAATATGATATTTGACATCTTAATCCTCACCAGGACGAAAATATTTGGGCTGTATATGGTAATCTTGCAACCTGAGTTCCATAATAGGTTGTACATTCCACTCAGGATTCATCCAATCTAATATATGACATCTCAAGCCTCACCTGGACGATAACATTGGGTCTGTATGGTAATCTTGCTACCTGAGTTCCATAATAGGTTGCAGAATAAAACAATCTGATATTTTACATCTCAAACCTCACCTAATCGAGAAAATTGGGTATGTATATGGTAATCTAGCAACCTGAGTTCCATAATAGGTTGCAAAATCAACTAAGGAACCATCCAATCTGATATTTGACATCTCAAGCCTATCTTTAATGAGAACATTTGGTCTATAGATGGTAATCTTGAAACCTGAGTTCCATAATAGGTTGCAAAATCATCCAATCTAATATTTTTCATCTCAAATCTCACCTAGATGAGAACATTTTATCTGTATATGGTAATATTGCAACCTGCGTTGCATAATTGTTTGTAGAATCCACTCAGGATCAATCCAATCTTATATTTGACATCTAAAGCCTCACCTAGACGAGAACATTGGGTCTGTAGACGGAAATCTTGCAACCTGAGTTCCATAATAGGTTGCAAAATCATCCAATCTAATATTTGACATCTCAAACCTAGACTAGAAAAGAACATTTTGTCTGTATATGGTAATCTTGCAACTTGAGTTTCATAATAGGTTGTAAAATCCACTCAGGATCCATCCAATATGATATTTGACATTTTAACCCTCACCTGGACAAGAACATTGGGTCTGTATATGGTAATCTTTTTACCTGAATTCCATAATAGGTTGAAGAGTCCACTCAGGATCCATTCAATCTGATATTAGACATCTAAAACCTCACCATGATGAGAACATTGGGTCTGTATATGGTAATCTTGAGACCTGAGTTACATAATAGTTTGTAGAATCCACTAAGGATCCATCCAATCTGATATTTGACATTTTAAATCTCACCTGGACGAGAACATTTGGTCTGTATATGGTAATTTTGCAACCTGAGTTGCATAATAGGTTGTAGAATCCACTCAGGATGCATCCAATTTAATATTTTACATCCCAAGCCTCACCTGGACGAGAAAATTGGGTATGTATATTGTAATCTTACAACCTGAGTTGAATAATAGGTTGCAGAATAATCCAATATGATATTTTACATCTCAAATCTCACCTGGACGAGAACATTGGGTCTGTATATGCTAATCTTGTAACCTGAGTACCATAATATGTTACAGAATCCACTAAGGAACCATCCAATCTGACATTTGAAATCTCAAGCTTCACCTGGATGAGGACATTGGGTCTATATATAGTAATATTACAACCTGAGTTACATAATAGGTTGCAGGACTTAAGATCCACCCAATCTGATATTTCACATCTAAAACCTCACATGGATGAGAACATTGGGTCTGTATAGGGTAATCTTGCAACCTGAGTTCCATAATAGGTTGCACAATCCATTAAGGATCCATCAAATCTTATATTTGACATCTTAAACCTCACCTGGACGATAATATTGGGTCTGTATATGGTAATCTTGCAACCTGAGTTGCATAATAGGTTGTAGAATCCACTAAGGATCCATCAAATCTTATATTTATAATTTTAAGCCTCACCTGGACGAGAACATTGGGTATGTATATGGTAATCTTGTAACCTGAGTTCCATAATAGGTTGTAGAATAATACAATCTGATATTTGTCATCTCAAACCTCACCTGGATGAGAACATTGGATCTGTATATGGTAATCTTGCAACCTAAGTTCCATAATAGGTTGCAGAATCAATTAAGGAATCATCCAATCTTACATTTGAATTCTCAAGCCTTACCTGGACGATAACATTGGGTTTCTATGGTAATCTTGCAACCTGAGTTCCATAATAGGTTGCAGAATCCACTCAGATCCATCCAATCAGATATATGACATCTCAAATCTCACGTGGACGAAAATATTGGGTCTGTAAATTGTAATCTTGTAACCTGAGTTCCATAATTGGTTGCAGAATCCACTCATGATCTATCCAATATGATATTTGACATCTTAATCCTCAACAGGACAAGAATATTGGGTCTGCATATGGTAATCTTGCAACCTGAGTTCCATAATAGGTTGCAGAATCAACTCAGGATCCATCCAATCTAATATATGACATCTCAAGCCTCACTTGGAATATAACATTGGGTCTGTATGTTAATCTTACAACCTTAGTTCAATAATAAGTAGCAGAATCCACTTAGGATCAATCCAATCTGATATTTGATATCTCAAACCTCACCTAGACGAGAACATTGGATCTGTATATGGTAATCTTGCAACCTGAGTTCCATAATAGGTTGCAGAATCCACTCATGATCTATCCAATCTGATATTTGACATCTCAAACCTCACCTGGACGAGAACATTGGGTCTGTATGGTAATCTAGCAACCTGAGTTCCATAAAAGGTTGATGAATCCACTAAGGATCCATCAAGTTTGATATTTGACATCTCAAACCTCACCTGGACGAGAACATTGGGTCTGTATATTGTAATCTTGCAAACTAAGTTGCATAATAGGTTGTAGAATCCACTCAAAATACTTCATATCTGATATTTGACATCTCAACCCTCACCTGGACTAGAACATTGTGTCTGTATATGGTAATCTTTCTACCTGAGTTCCATAATAGTTTGCAGAGTCCACTCAGGATACATCCAATATGATATTTGACATCTCAAACCTCACCTGGATGAGAACATTGGGTGTGTATATGGTAAACTCTCCACCTAAGTTCAATAATAGGTTGGAGAATACACTAAGGATCCATCCGATCTTATATTTGACATCTCAAGCCTCACCTGGATGAGAACATTGGGTCTGTAGATGGTAATCTTTCAACCTGAGTTCCATAATAGGTTGCAAAATCATCAAATCTAATGTTTGACATCTCAAACCTCAACTGGACAAAAACATTGGGTCTGTATACGGTAATCCTTCAACCTGAGTTTCATAATAGGTTGTAAAATCCACTTAGGATCCATCCAATTTTATATTTGACATCTCAACCTTAACCTGGACGAGAACATTGGGTCAGTATATTGTACTCTTGCTACCTGAGTTAAATAATAGGTTGCAAAGTCCACTCAATATCCATCCAATCTGATATTGACATCTCAAACCTCACCTGGATTAGAACATTGGGTCTTTATATGGTAATATTGCAACATGAGTTCCATAATAGGTTGCAGAATCCACTCAAGATCCATCCAATCTGATATTTTACATTTCAAGCCTCACCTGGACGAGAACATTGGGTATGTATATGGCAATCTTGCAAACTTAGTTCAATAATAGGTTGCAGAATAATCGAATCTGATATTTGACATCTCAAACCTCACCTGGACGAGAACATTGGTTCTGTATATGGTAATCTTGAAACCTGAGTTCCATAATAGGTTGCAGAATCAACTAAGGAACCATCCAATCTTACATTTGACATCTCAAGCCTCACCTGGACGAGAACATTGGGTCTGTATATGGTAATATTGCAACCTGAGTTCCATAATAGGTTTCAGAATCCACTCAGGATCTATCCAATCTGATATTTTACATCTAAAGCCTCACCTGGACGAGAACATTGGGTCTGTAGATTGTAATCTTGCAACCTGAGTTCCATAATAGGTTGCAAAATCATCCAATCTAATATTTGACACTTCAAACCTCACCTGGACGAGAACATTGGGTCGGTATATGGTAATCTTGAAACCTGAGTAGCATAATAGGTTGTAGAATCCACTCAGGATACATCAAATCTGATATTTTACATCTCAACCCTTACCTGGACGAGAACATTGGGTCTGTATATGATAATCGTGAAACCTGAGTTCAATAATAGGTTGTAGAATCCACTCACGATCCATCCAATATGATATTTGACATCTTAAACCTCATCTGGACGAGAACATTGGGTTTGTATATAATAATCTTGCAACATGAGTTGCATAATAGGTTGTAGAATCAACTCAGGATCCATCCAATCTGATATTTGACATTTCAAGCCTCACCTGGACGAGAACATCGGGTATGTATATGGTAATATTTAAACCTGAGTTCCATAATAGGTTTCAGAATAATCAAATCTGATATTTGACATCTCAAACCTCACCTGGACGAGAACATTGGGTCTG
>JAJJMB010015739.1:0-12331 GCA_023531105.1 Papaver atlanticum
ACAAAGTTGATATCAATATTAAAAGAACACTGAGGCTAAGATTCCACTATTTTTCCAAGTTCAAAGTGATTTTATCTAGTATTTATATTTATTCAATTTTTGCGTTTAATTTGATTCTAAGCTATTGCAACATATAGATTTTCAAAATAACAAGTGTAAATCCAAAGTATAAAGCATCAAGAACCTACGGCTAAGCATGCTCTATCAAAAGAAATAACAATTGCTTAACAAAAATCATTCAAACAATTATAAATCAAGGCAAATAATCATAAAAATAATTGAAATAAAATAAATAAAATAGAATATACCACTTTTTGTTGGAAAAATAGCTTCCTCTATCGCCTCAGCAATGGGGTTTAGCTCCTCATATTAATCATAATCTCAAAATACATGTTTATGGCTCAAAAGTTGATTAAAAGGGAGAAAAGTGTTAAAACAGCGGATTCTGCAGTTGCTGAAGGTCTAAATCAGAAGTCGGAATTGTTGCTGAAAGGCTTCGGTGACTGCAGGAAGATGCGACCGTAACACGTTATCACTGAAAATAAGTCTGCCTCTGCGACTAACTCTGAGGGTCTAATGTTCTTCGTGTTCTTCGCAGCAGCAGTAGCAGAAAAGTTTCTGTATCGACTCCAGTTGATTTTTTTACGCTTCTCTAAGGCTCTAAACTTCTCCAAACTCTTCCAAATTGTTCGTATCTCTAAATATGACTCGAATCAACCTATATATAGCCACTAAACACAAAATTTATCGAGTTAATCCATACATATTCTCGGTTTTTTTTTCCTCAAGTTACGGGATTTTTCTTCCCTCTTTACGCGTCAACTTGGTTTCCAAACTCTCTTAAACTCTCTCAGGACTGAATAAGGACTCCATACACTCCAATCTTGCCGTAAAATATTCACAAACTCTTTTGTAAACCGAAAACAACTCAAAATATGAATTCTCCCTGTTTTGCTCTAACACGGATTTCTATCCCTGTTTAATCGATTCTACAGCTCATACCATACTTGTTTATCCTTAACAGGGTTAACCCAACGAAAATCAGCCCTTGAATCGCCTAAAAAATCATCCAAAATTCGAAACAGGAATTCTGTTTTCTGTAAACTGTTTTCCCGCCATTTTTCGTTTTGAAAATTTGAGAAGAAATGTGACCTCCCCCTATCCAGTGCCGGTCTGTGCTTAGCAGCTGCTTGGAAATGGGTTACCCCTTATCCAAAATGAGAGTCCGAATAGCAAGTGTCCTCCCAGGAGCCTTTAGCAACTTTTCGAGCCAATTTTCCCAAAAATGTTTATTCCCCAAAAATACCTACAAAGGGATAAAATACCAACATTAGTACAAAAATGGGTACTAAAAATATACACAATAGAGATGAAAATAGACACATAAATGCGTCTATCAAAGTTCCACAAGTTCCTCTTGATAGTTCTTCGTCTTCAATCGATGAACGCCGTGAAGTCTAGGCTCAACCACACTTTCTACCCTATCCGAGACTTAGCTATATGTAGACTAAAAATCAAGACTTATAGTTTTGTCAACTAAACTTGACAAACAAGCTTGAGATAGCAACGCTTGCGAGTTCGACCGAGAAGTGCTCTAACACATACAATCCTAGAGGAGATACGGGTATGCTACAATCTACCGTTGAGATCCAAAAGCCACCCCTTATTTTGAAGAAACACACCTATCTTTGTTAGCAAGATTCAAATCTGGAAACAAATGTAGCAAGGATTAGTTAATAATTTATTTTTATGTAAATTGAAAGTTCTGTTAACAGCGAAAGACATGAGAATAGTGAATCTGTTAACAACATAACTATCAAGCAATAGAAGAATCCCACAGTAATTAACGTCATGAAGGACACTTTCATGGTAAATTTGAATGCTTTCCTATTCCATGATCCTATCTCACATGATTGGATTGGACACTATGCCCATTCGGATGCTTTGTATAGATATTCCAGACTTCCCTAATATAAAGAACTGGTGAGTTGGATTTTGGGAAATCCACCACCCAACACGAACGCTCAGTATGTTTATTCGATTTTCATAAGAATAGGAAAGTCTGCTTGTGTGATGAAATTGCTCTTATGATTCCCATCACACATCCAGATGCCTTACATTACTTAAAAGATAAGAAAATTAGTGCAAGCAGTTGATATTATTATAAATTACTATGGTGATGGATCTTTAAGGGATAACATGAACTATACTTAGAACTTCTTTTGCCTTTCGAAAGGCTATATCCATTGCCAAGCTTTTAATCTCCATATATGCTGTCATTTTGTGTTGTCTCGAAGGCGGCAGCATATTCATGTCATTTTTGGTACCTTGATGGTCCGCTCTGAGTTCATTTCTGGAAGACACCTAAAAGAATAAAAATTATCAAGACAAACAACATCAGTGTCAAGTTAAATCAACGAAAATTAGTAAAAATTAAGATCATAATGGTATTCAAACGGTTGAATCTTATTCAAATTCAAAAACATGATTCTCTAGTATATAATCATTGAACATATGAATTACGAACACGTTGTTGAAGAAACAAAAATGTAACATTGACTTAACACTTTATGCAAGCAGTTCCACTGCATTGCTTATTCATATAAGACTTACAAAGGATTAAAAAACATGAAAGTATGAAACTGACTGAGAGTTCTCAACACTGGTTCTCAAATTTCAAATCTAATATAAATTCCAAAGTAAAGCATTTCATTTTTGCCGAAATAGAAATTATTCATATGCAGGTTAGAAGCAAACAGCAAAGCAAACATCAAACATGCATGAAGACACAAATTTTAAGTATAACTTAACATAAATGATCGAAGTTATCTAACTGAGAAGCTTTGATTTTAGAAACCTCAAATTTTTGAATCATATACATCACGGCTAGTATCCATTTTTGTTCCGTTATTGCATTAGAAGAAATTTAAGATGAAAATAATTTTCAATCCAGAATCCCTACCTTCATGTAAAGGTCCAATCTTTTGATATATATATATATATATAGCTTCAGGGAGGCACTTCTTAAATCAGAAAAGGAAGAAATCAGCGATAAGGCATGAGAAAGGGAAAATAGCACACCAAAGCAATTCGAAATAAATTGCTTATCAATAAGCCAGTAACGACTGAACATCAGGTTCATAATATGAAGTTATCTTGCAGAATGAGAACCACTAAAATCTGAATATAAACATAAATAAATAAACCTAAATCATCCATTTCCTTGAAAGTTTTTCATATTGGATAAAAGACTGACCCGTCTAAATTCCTGACACGTATTTTAGCTGGGTAGAGGTGGTTTCATATTCAAATGTAATCTGGTCATGACAGTGGCACAGTTTATTGACACTGGTCCTCATTTATGGTTCAATTCCAAAAACAAACTTGAAAGAACATAAAATATAATTTCCAGATGAAAGTACATTCAACATAACTAAGCATATTCTACCAGCATATTATTGTTACAACCAGAAAGAAGCAGATCGTGTCATGGATCCACCTACCAGAAACTCCACATTTTCGTAAGTATAAATACAGTAGAACATTCCCTTAGTTTTCAATTGAAGAGTAATTAACTTGACTACCCCAGTGTTGCTGCGGAGTCTTTCTCTGTGTAACAGCGACTATCGCCTTTATCATCTAAGCATTCATCTCCGCCAAATGCATTGTTCCAATAGCATCCATCTCCACCAAATGCATTGTACCAAATTGATATGAATTTTTTTAGTTGTAGTGAAAGTGGTGAGTAGAGTTCGTTCAACTCGGGCTTGTGAAGGATTTTTGAAAATTAAATAAAGTTGTTTCAATAATAATAAGAAAATACCGAGACTCTGGATTCCACCATTGACCAATTAATTGATAAACTCTAATCAATATTCATGCAATATTCTTCTTTAAAGTGATACTAATATTTGCCTCTAATAGATTTTTGAAGTAGTAGTTGTAATCACAAAGCATGAAGCATCAAAAGTTTTAAAACCTAGCATGTTCCATCAAAACAACCCACAACTACTCAATAAAAATCGATTTTTCTATATTCGTTCTATGCAAATAATCATATAAAAAATTGCAAAAATTAATTAAAATAGAATTATACCACTTTTCATGAAATAATGGCTTCCTCCGTCGCCTCGGCTAAGGGGTTTAGCTCCTCATATTAATCATGTTCTCAAAATACATGTTTATGGCTCAAAAATTGATTACAAGGGAGAAAAGGGTATACTGTAGTCGCTGAAAGTCTAATACAGAGGACGGAATCGTTGCTGAAGGGCTTCGGTGACTTCAGGATGATGCGACCGTAACTCGTTGTCACTGAAAATAAGTATGCCTCTGCAACTTTCTTATTCCGTTGTTCTGTGTTTTTCGTCTTCTCCGGCAACAGCAGCAGCAGCAGAACCCGATCTTCTTCTAATGATTTTTCTGGCTTCTCTAAGGCTCTAAACTTTCCTCTAAGGTCTTGGTTACCTTCCTAAGACTCGTCTCAACCTTTTTATACACCACAGGCTCTCTAAATCCGTCCAAAAATCTTCTTTTTTTTCTTCCATAGCAAATCACGATAATTCCTTTTTCTCATCATTTGCACGTCTTCTCAATCAATCCAAGCTGTCCAAACTCTTCCTGTGATAGAAACAAATCTCTAAGAAGAGTTTCCTTCCTCTTCTTCACGTAAGTTTCCATAAATAATCCAATAAACTTGCCCAAAATAAACCGTGATATTTTTAACCTTTTTATCGCCTCCAATTCGAGTTCTAGCCACTTTGGATCCATTCCAACACCCTTACCTCGCCTTTTAGGTCCATAGAAACGAACCCAATCAAATTCAGCCCTTTAATCTCCATAAAAATCGATCAACAATCCAACCCAAAATCCGTCTGTTTTCTGGAAATTTTTCCCGCCAATTTTCTGTTTTTGAAAATGTAAAGAAATGTGACCTCCCCCTATTCAGACCCGGTCTGTGCTTAGCAGCTGCTTGGAAATGGGTTACCCCTTATCCAAAATGAGAGTCTGAATAGCAAATGTCCTCCCAGGAGCCTTTAACAACTTTTCGAGCCAATTTTGCCGCAAAAGCCTATTTTTCCAAAAACACCTACAAGGGATAAAATACCAAAATTAGTACAAAAATGGGTACTAACACTATACATAAAAGAGATGAATATAGACACATAAATGCGTCTATCAAATACCCCCAAACTTATTATTTGCTAGTCCCGAGCAAATTAAAACTACAAAATAAAATCCTAACTCACTGTCGTAGGCATCGTCGGTTGCACTTAGCATGTGCAACAAGCCTTTAAACCCCTAGGTGGCCCTAGTGGCCAAGTTATAGTCTCGGGAGGGTTTACCAGAGGTGTACCCACAAAACCATTACTCCAGACCCTAGCTATCTAACAGAACCTTGGAATGCACTAAAGAACCTCCTTGGTTGGCATACTTACTGATTACGGGAGGAAGTACCCTGATGCGAAATTCCAATTGCTGTATACAAGTTTGCACTCGAGTATACTAAAATTCATATATAAGTGACAGAGATCTACTCAGATAGTCGCACTATGGACATCAATATCCGGAGTCAAAAAATCACATGGAAAGATTAAGAGATGGATATAGAAAAACATAGCTGGTTTTGATGTTGACTAGGTGAACGGTGTTTTCTCATATCTGTCTGAAGGCCTCCACCAAGATGAACCTATCCTAATGGACTGAGATACCGGTCTGACTAATATCAACACAACTGGCATATACAAGGGAACCAGTGGTCAATAATCCCAATTCTAGATCAACTCGTCTGGCATATACAAGGGAACCGGCGGTCGATTTATTGAACACACATTTATTTTTTATTTTTTATTTTTTTATTTTTTAGAACTAACGACATGATTAGATCTTGTGGATCCAAGCGCATGCTTCTTGTCAGCAGATTACATGGTAATTCCCGTGGATCCTGCATTCCACGCTTGTTTAGGCGACGGAGACAGGGAGAACACACACATATTGCTATCCAAGTGTTATTTATTCCGATTGGTCTAATTGATCTGGTCTTTTTTTTTTTTTGGTTTTTTTTTCTTTGGTATCTCAATCACTCTATTTCACCCTAGCATTGGTAACGACTTGAATCGTGTGCCCCACCTAATCACTTAGAGAAACATAAGGCATCAGTAAGCCTCGACGACCAGTCTTTCCTATTAGGATTAACTGTTTTCTCTAGAATACGCTTAATTTCCCTATTGGAAACCTCTACCTGACCACTAGTCTGTGGGTGATATGGGGTAGCTACTTTATGGGTAATACCATATTGTTTCATTAAAAGAGCAAACGGTCTATTACAAAAGTGTGAACCTCAATCACTAATTATAGCTCGCGGCGTACCGAAACGTGTAAGTATATTTTCTTTCAAAAACTGGACTACGACCTTGTTGTCATTTGTTCTACACGGAACCGCCTCCACCCACTTAGACACATAGTCTACAGCGACAAGTATGTAAAGATAACCAAAAGAATTAGGAAATGGACCCATAAAATCAATGCCCCACACATCAAAAGACCTCAATCACTAAAATAGGGTTCAAAGGCATCATATTTCTACGGGAAATGGTTCCTAACCTCTGGCAACGCTCACAAGAAACACAATGACTATGGGAGTCTTTAAACAATAAAGGCCAGTAAAATCCACACTGCAATATCTTAGTAACAGTCTTTTTAGCACTAAAATGACCCCCACATGCATGTTCATGACAAAAGGAGATAATACTGGACTTGTCACTCTCAGGTATACATCTCCTAATAATCTGGTCTGGACAATACTTAAACAGATAAGGATCGTCCCAAAAGAAATGCTTAACCTCGGCTAAAAATCTAGAACGATCTTGTTTACCCCAATGTTGAGGCATTCGACCAGTAACAAGATAATTCATTATATGTGCATACCAAGGTGATTGAGAAACAGAGAACAATTGTTCATCAGGAAAGCTATCCCTTATAGGAAGGGAATCATTAGAATGATCAACAACTAGCCTAGACAAGTGATCTGCTACTACATTTTCTGCACCCTTTTTGTCTCTAATGTCTTGAGAAAATTCTTGCAACAAGAGGATCCATCTAATCAATCTAGGTTTAGTATCCTTCTTAGACAAAAGGTATTTCAAAACAGCATGATCGGTATAGATTACGACCTTAGAACCTAGTAGATAGGATCTAAACTTATCCAAGGAAAACACGATGGCTAACAGTTCTTTCTCGGTAGTTGTATAATTCAGTTGGGCATCATTCAGAGTTTTGCTAGCATAGTAAATCACATGAAGTAATTTGTTTTCTCGCTGTCCCAACACAACGCCTATAGCATAATCTGAAGCATCACACATAATCTCAAAGGGTATGTTCCAGTTAGGTGCCTGGACTATGGGGGTGGTAGTGAGTAAACTCTTAAGCTTCTCAAAACCTTCTAAACACGCATCATCAAAGACAAACTTAACATATTTTGCAAGCAAATTGCAAAGAGGTCTAGAAATCAAGCTAAAATCTTTAATGAATTGACGATAAAATCCTGCATGCCCTAGGAATGACCTAATATCTTTTACGGTTTTTGGGACCTGTAAAGTCTTAATAAGGTCAACTTTGGCTTTGTCTACCTCTATACACTTAGAGGATACGATGTGCCCTAACACAATTCCTGATTTAACCATAAAATGACATTTTTCCCAATTAAGCACTAAATTCTTTTCCTTACACCTAGTCAACACTAATGTCAAATGATGCAAGCACTCATCGAAATATGAACCAAACACTGAAAAATCATCCATAAAGACCTCTAAAAACCGTTCTACCATATCAGAAAATATGTTCATCATGCAACGCTGAAAGGTCGCAGGGGCATTACATAGCCCGAAAAGCATGCGTCTATATGCAAAGGTACCAAAGGGACAGGTAAAGGTGGTTTTCTCTTGGTCTTCTGGGGCAATAACAATCTGATTATATCCGGAGTAGCCATCTAAGAAGCAATAATGACTATGTCCAGCTAATCGCTCTAGCATTTGGTCGATGAAAGGAAGGGGAAAGTGATCTTTCCTTGTGACCTTGTTCAATTTCCTATAGTCAATACAGACACGCCATCCCGTGGTCACCCGGGTTGGGATTAAATCATTATTATCATTCTGGACTACAGTGATACCTGATTTCTTGGGGAAAACCTGAACGGGGCTGACCCACTTACTATCTGAAATTGGGTAGATAATACCCGCATCTAACAACTTAAGCACCTCTTTTCGAACTACCTCTTTCATGTTAGGGTTCAGTCGACGTTGCATCTCCCTAGAAGGTTTGGAGTCTTCCTCTAAATGAATCTGATGCATACACACAGTAGGACTTATACCCTTAATGTCTGCTATAGTCCACCCTAAAGCTTCCTTATTATCTTGAAGCACATTCACTAGCCTACTTTCCTGATCACTATCCAAATCGGAAGCTACAATCACAGGCAAAGTCTCAGATGGCCCTAAAAACACATACTTTAGAGTGTCGGGTAGTGGTTTAAGGTCCAACTTAGGAGGCTCTTCTAAAGAAGGAATTAAGGTAGTCTCAGAAACTGGTAATTGTTCGAACCTAGCTTTCCATCTATTAGTGTCTAACTCAGGGGTAGAATCTAATAGGGCATTTAATTCTTCAATAGTGCTATCGTCGTCAAAATCTAAACCAAAATGGGATAGACAACTTCCCAATGGGTCTTCAGACAAAATGTTTGCTAATGACTCCTGACCTAAAGCTTCTATCATGTTCACCTCTTCAACACATGTGTTATCTAGCTCATAAGGTAGCTTACTGACATTAAAAATGTTCATCTCCATAGTCATATTACCAAAAGACAAATTCATCACACCATTTCGACAGTTAATGATCGCATTAGACGTAGCTAAAAATGGACGACCTAAAATCACAGGTATCTGGTTCTCTAGGTCAGGGACAGGTTGGGTATCTAGCACAACAAAATCCACTGGATAAATAAACTTGTCGACCTTAATGAGAACATCCTCGATAACACCTCGAGGAATTTTAACGGACCTATCAGCTAACTGCAATGTCATCTGAGTAGGTTTCATTTCACCAAGTCCTAGCTGTAAATACACATGGTACGGCAGTAAGTTCACACTGGCTCTTAAGTCAAGTAAAGATTTTTCTACCCGGAATTTACCTATTGTACAAGCAATGGTAGGGGAACCTGGGTCTTTGTACTTTGGAGTTGTGGTGTTCTGAATGATTGAACTTACGTGACTAGCTAAAAAGGCTTTCTTATGGACGCTAAGTTTTCGCTTTCGCGTACACATATCCTTAAGGAACTTGGCATAAGAAGGAATTTTCCTAATTGCATCTAATAAAGGAAGGTTTATGGTAACTTGCTTAAAAACCTCCAATATGTCATTAAAGTTCGATTCCTTCTTTGTTGGTACTAATAGCTGGGGAAACGGGGCTCTAGGAACAGAATCAGACCTCCCAGGGACTGAATTGACATCATCAGAAACTATATCGGTCTCCTCAGCTATGGGTGGTCCTGAGGGGTGAGATTTTGGGGGTTGAACTACAGTATGTTCACTATCGGGCATGGTTACCTCATTGTCTACAATTATACCACTCCTAAGGGTTCTAACAGCATTCAACTGATTCGATTGTTTTGTACCTATTTCATGAACTCCTCTAGGGTTGGGTTGTGTTTGACTAGGAAACCTACCTTTTTCTCTCAAAGACTCATTTATCGAACCTACCTGGGTTTTCAGCTAGGAAATAGCCTGACTATTTTCTTGTCCTATCTTGTTACTAGCTTGTAGACTTAGTTCTACTGATTGCTGAAATTTCGCAGTTTGCTGAGTTAACAAAACGAGAGACTCCTCTAGGCTTAGGATTTTCTTATCCGACTGATTCTGAAATTGAGCTTGTCCCGAAGGATTCTTAGTGTAACTAAAACCTGGTGGAGCATTAGAGTTACTAAACTGACCTTGATTCTGGCCCTTAAACCAAGCAAAGTTCGGATGGTTTCTCCACCCAGGGTTATAGGTTTCTGAATATGGGTCAAATTTCTGACGATTCTCGAGTCTAGTGTTATTATAAAGAGCATTGGCTTGCTCTTCATTATTATGGCCTTCCCAAAAAGGCTCCGATCTACCACTAGCGTGACCCATTTCTAGAGCTTCTAACCTCTTAGCTATCGCTGCAATCTTGACATCTGATTCAGAGCCTCCTTCTATTCTATTAACGTTTCCTCTGCTTAGAAGAATCGTTTTCCGGGGTTCCCTACTATTTTCCCATTGTTGGGTCTTTTCGGCGGCTTCGTTCAAAAATGCCATTGCCGCATCAAAAGTTTGGTTCTCAAACCCACCTGTACACAAAGCTTCAACCGTGGATATTGTGGGATAATCTAAACCCTCATAAAGGATCTGAACTAGCCTAACCTTTTCTAAACCATGGTGAGGACATTGTGTTAACAAATCATTGAACCTTTCCAAATACCTATACAAAGATTCTCCCTCTTGTTGTGAGAATGTGCAGATTTGCGTCCTAATAGACGATGTTTTATGCCTAGGGAAAAACTTATTGAAAAAGGCAGATGTAAGTTGTTCATATGTTTCAATTGACTCAGAAGTCAAACTATACAGCCACGATTTGGCTTTATCTTTCAGGGAAAAGGGAAATAACCTAAGTTTCAAAGCATCATCATCTA
Source organism: Papaver atlanticum (assembly GCA_023531105.1). NCBI lineage: Eukaryota > Viridiplantae > Streptophyta > Magnoliopsida > Ranunculales > Papaveraceae > Papaver > Papaver atlanticum. The sequence continues at coordinate 10,703 of JAJJMB010015739.1, forward strand.
AGCCTCTAATTCTTAAGGTACTGCAAATTTCTTAAAAATCCCAAACATGGAAATAAGGGTTTTCATTTTATTTCCCTAAAAAGATTGGGAGCATCTGTATGGTCCCAGGTCTAAGCTCATAATTGGTTTCTGTGTCAGCTAACTTAATACATGAGGGACGAGTAGTCCTAGTCGGATTCAACAGAGCTTTCAAAGTAGCCATTTCTGGTGCTATCGGAGTATTGGGGATTCTCTCTTCAGTAAAAGGAGTACGTTCAAAACAGGACTCTCCGAAAATCGGACCTTCTAGGTCAAGGTAATCGAGACGCTTTGAACTGCTAGGTTTTTCTTTAACAAATCTACCTAGGGCGTCTCTCTTACGTTCAGGCATACACACGAATTTCCTAAATTGGAAGGGTAAGCAATCGCAAAACAAGGACGACTCAACCAAATCAACCCTATTGATTTCTAGCAAACAAAAAGCATGATGGCTCCACTTAGATTGTTTCTAGACCAGCTTCTACTCTTCCAAGAGGCAACTGGGTATAATTTTAGCAAACCTCGTAGGACGATCCGAATAAAGTAAGTCGAAGAGAAGTAGGAGAAGCTCAGAGGAGCTTTGATACCCCCACCTCTTTGGCAACGTTTCCCTGGGTTACAAGGCGGCTCTAATCGACTTACAGTAATCTTCCTGAACTTTGAGTTAGGCTAACAAGATACCCAATACGATCCTTTTGAACGACTTTCCTATAAGCTCGTTACCCTATCGGTCTCGTTCTAGTCAATATTTTAAGCTTCGGTTCGCGTTCGGTATCGTTTTCCTAAGGCGGGCAAGAAGAGAACGGTGATGAAATCCAAACCCTTATCTTGTATGGCTAGGCCTTGCCCTTTACTAGGAAAATAAATGTCCGTATTCAATTCCTCAGCAAATATGCACCTTAAGGAAGACAGTAAACCCGTTGACAGGGGATTCATGGGTGTTTAAAAGTTTACCTCCCGTACCAGACGGGCGAAGAACCGTTGAAGTCGACTCGGGCCACTGACTCCTGTGTCAGTGTACGAACCCAAGGGGCCGAGACGATATAGTAATCGTCGTCCTTCCCTGCAAACAGTTTATATATTTAAGGATACCCTTCCGTAGGGTATAAAAAAATAATAATAATGTCCCAAAGTTCACAGTCCAAAGTTCAAAAATAAAGTGCAAAATAAAAAAAATAAAAAAAAGATATCCTAATACAATTTCTAAAAAGAAAATCTAACGAAATAAAAACTAAAATAAAAATAAAATCTAAAAAATAAAATAAAATTTCTTTGTCTTTTCTTTTAGCTTTTATCCCTGGCTCAAATTCTTTTCGTTCCAAAACCTGTAGACAAAAGACAAATACCCAAAAACGTAAAATAGAAAAAAAATAAAATAAAAAAATAAAAATAACAAAAATAAATCTAAAACCCTAAAAACAAGTCCGCGTCGGCGGCGCCAAAAACTTGATGTGTTTTGTAGTTGTAGTGGTAAAAAGATTCGTTGCTCGAACTTGTGAAGGATAACTTTAGACTTAAATTCAAAACTAAATAGAAAAATCACTAAAAATTATAGCAAACACTGACAAAGTTGATATCAATATTAAAAGAACACTGAGGCTAAGATTCCAC
>JAJJMB010015749.1:10562-42183 GCA_023531105.1 Papaver atlanticum
TGTCCCAAAAATAAAGTTCAAAGTCCAAAAAAAAAAAAAAAAAAGTCAAAATAAAAATAAAATTACAAGAATAAAAATAAAACCCTATTTACAATTTCTAAAAATTAAAAGTAATAAAATCTAAATAAAATAAAATAAAATTACTATATACAAAAAATATTCTTCTTCACTCCTTTGGACTCCTCTTTTCTTTCCTTCTTTGGCGATGCTTTCCTCTTATAACACTTTTTTTCTTTCCTTTTACGACCATAGTCTAAATTTCTTCAGGGCAAAAACGATGGCTAACATTTCTTTCTCAGTATTAGTGTAGTTTAATTGGGCATCATTTAGGGTCCTACTAGCATAATAAATCACACTAGGTCCTTTATCATGTCGTTGGCCAAGGACAGAACCAACTGCATATAATCGGACGCATCACACATGAGTTCAAATGGAAGGTTCCAATTGGGTGGTTGGATGATAGGTGATAGACGCATTTCTGTGTCTATTTTCATCTCTATTGTGTATTATGTTAGTACCCATTTTTGTACTTATTTTGGCATTTTACCTCTTCGTAGGTGTTTTTTGGAGAAATAAGCTTTTGCGGCGAAATTGGCTCGAAAAGTTGATAAATGCAACCCAAGGGACGAGTGTTATGCGGACTCCATCAACGGATAAGGGGCGACCATTGGATAAGGGGTAACCTTTCCCCTTCAGGTATCTGGTAGCGGCTTTAATTCAAGGTTGGGTTCCTTAACTGATGATGGGAGGGGTTTATCTACGGTCGGCGGAAGAGGTTCTGGTTTACGCTACCATTTTCCATAATTCATTACTGGCGTAGAATCTAACAACGCATTAACTTCTTCAATTTTTTTTGTAAAAATTCTCTTCCTTCACATGTATACGTACATGATCAGTTAGTGGACCCATATGCAACTTGTCGTTAATTAATGTCTTGTTGCTGATAGGAGGAGGATGAAAAGTGGTCGCCCCTTTATGTATGCAAATGTGCCAATAGCATCCGTCCACAAAAATCCATTTAATCAAATTCGACTATGTTTATATTTTCGTTCTCTGGAGCTTGCCGAAGAGGTGCCGTGAACTAGTTTCCCCTTAGTATTTCCTGACCTGTCAATAGCACTTGACCATAAAAAGACCATTTTGCCCTTTTAGTCTTCCAAGTTCTTGTTTTACTCATAACTCCTTCATACGAACTCAGAATGACTCCGTTCTTTCACCATTGACTTCGTCTTTTTCTCCTCTTCAATGTGAGACCCAAAATTCCCAAGGCTTGAACGAGTTCCACTTGGTATTTAGCTCTTCTCCCTTTGTAGCTAGCTTCTTTTATTGCACAATTAAGTGCAAATTCACTTCTTTTTGGACGATTCTCCTAATGAAACACAAATAAGAGAAAACAAACATAATATACAATAATTTGCAAGAATATAAGCAATTACTAGAATGGAATTGACACTAAAATTATGTGAATTATGCACTTATCAATTGACAAAGGGGGAGATTGTTAGAGCATTGCTCGGTCGAACTCGCAAGCGTTGCTATCTCAAGCTTGTTTGTCAAGTTTAGTGATCAAAACTATAAGTCTTGATTTCTAGTCTACTTATAGTAATGTCTCGGACCAGGATAGATTGTGTAGTTGAGCTTTAGACTTCAAGACGTTCATCAATTGAAGACGAAAAGCTACAAAGGAGAGCTTGTGGAACTTCATCGACAAAAGGTATGTGGAGACTGAAACTCATCTATCACTCAGAAAGTCCATTTCTACTCTATCTCCTTCTTGAGACAAAAGTCGTATTACTATATAATATTCGATTATACACATTTGATATTTCGAGCTGAGTTTAACTCGCTTACATATTTCTCGAAATATGTGTTGGTATGCTTTTGCTTCAACCAAGTTCATCTTATATTCTTGACGCAAGTCAAAAGATAATCATGTGAAAATCGCCAAGTAACATCTTACATGATTTGTGTGATACAACCATTTGATGTAGACTCGGAATGTTTCGTATTGATTATTTCAATAACTTGAAAATCGTTTTGATGCTAATAGTTAGTGAAAACAACTATTGTCATCCTCTAAGAATGTTTCAATGAATGAATAGATTTTAGAACACTTAACCATAATGGATTATAGACATAGTATGCGTACTTGCATATATGTTGATCCAAGACCGGTATAGTATGCATACCCGTATGCGTACTGGGAAGGTCAGGTAAAGTCCGGGAGCCTTGGTATGCGTACCCATACGCGTACTGGAGAACTCAGTTGAAGTCCGGGAACTTTTGTATGCGTACCCGTACGCGTACTAATTCAACTGTTGTTTTGGATGTGATAGTATGAGTACCCGTTCGCATACTATCGGACACAGTCCAAGTACTACTACTTAAGTATGCGTACCCGTTTGCATACTTGAGTGAGTTAAGTTCTAGAATCGGTTTGTTCATGAACTAATACAATTATATAATAAGGAATGCAATCTTTTGCAAACCGTGGCTATAATGTTCATGACTTGATTCGAGTGAATCAAAATCGATTTTGCTTATATTGTGTCTTGTATACTTCTATGAGAATATAAACAATTGAGCAACTCTATAACTAGTTGCATTTGAGTCATTTGAACTAGTTGTTGATAAGATGAATATGGTTGATAAGAAAGTGTTCATATGGATAACTTTAGTTAACTAATGTTGAGCCAACAAGGTGTACACGTTTAGGTATGGTTACTCATATCTAAATGAAGGTACATTTTATTTGTGTGTAACAAGCTAAGACAATCTAACGATGGAGAGATATTTCTTTGGTTTCAAGTATATTTAGCTTGGATCTTAGATCAGGTTTCATCTAACGGTGAATATTGATTGCTTTGTTTCAAAGCTATCAAACCTTGATTTGAAAACTATATAAAGGAGAACTCTAGCAACTGGGTAACCTAATCCCCACACCTCCTGTGTGATACTAGTTGCGACTAGAGTCGATTCTCCTTTAACCTTAGGTTTTTCACGAAACCCTGTAGGTTAACAACTTGAAGACTTCATTGGGATTGTGAAGCCAGACCCAACTATTTTCTCTGTAGTTGCGTGTTCTGATCTTGCTGTTTTCTATCGTGATTGAGTACTATCTTCTCTAAGATTTGCTCGAGATTTAATCTCTGATTGGCAAGATAAAAAGTAGTCACAAACATCTTCGTCTCATCGTTTGTGATTCCACAATATCTTGTTTCGCTACCATACGATTAAGATTATTGTGAGGTGATTTATATTTCTAGGTTGTTCTTCGGGAATATAAGTCCGGTATATCAATTGGTTCCTGTTCACCTTTATTTATCCAAACACGGAACAAAACTCATAGGTTTATCTGTGGGAGACAGATTTATCTACACAATAGACTTTTCTGTGTGAGGCAGATTGGTTTATCAAGTCTTCGACTTTGGGTCGTAGCAACTCTTAGTTGTGGGTGAGATCAGCTAAGGGAATCAAGTGCGCAAAATACGGCGTGGTTCTAGAAGCGTAAGGAACGCGACTGTACCTTGATCAATGTGAGATTGGTTAGGGCTCAACTACATTCCAGTTTGAAGTTAACTTGGAGTAGGCTAGTGTTTATAGCGGCTTAATACAGTGTGGTGTTCAAATCTGTACTAGGTCCTGGGTTTTTTCTGCATTTGCGGTTTCCACGTTAACAAAATTTCTGGTGTCTGTGTTATTTCTTTTCCGCATTATATTTTTTTAAATAATTGAAATATCACAGGTTGTGCGTAAGATAAATCAATTAGATAATCCGACCATTGGTTGTTGATATAAATTGATTGACACTTGAACATTGGTCTTTGGTACCGTTCAAGTTATTTCTTATATTCAATCGGGCTCGCAAATTCCTATTTGTTTGATTGCGGATTGAATTGAGAAATTGAGATACAACTCTTTGATATACTTTTCTAAAGATTGAGTCCGACTGTCTGGTTGATTCTCTTGAAAGTATATTGGAGTTAGTCCATACAAATTGCTAAGATAAATATTGGGTGTGGTTGTTAGACCCCCGCTTTTTCACTAAGTTATTGATTCGGATTGATCTTAACCGACAAAGGAGTTTATTAGATTAAACAGAAGAGCCTTTGTCGACTACTCAACATATCTTTTATAATAAAGATAATTGAAGTGGTTACCAAACAGATTTGTTCCTTTACTGTTTGGAATACGATCTAAATGAGTCGAGTACGTAAAGACTTTACTGAGTATAACAACTTGAGATAGTGACTTCTGTCTTGAGATTCACGTGCATCACCATAAGGTCGAAGACGCATGGATACTGAGAAAACTAAGTATCTAGGGGTAGTTTACTTAGTCTCAACTATATGAAGTTGGTATTAGATTTTGTATAACAGCTTAATTATGAGAATATTAAAAACTGGGCTAGGTCCCGGGCAAGGTAGTCAATATCGGTTGTATCGGCCGATTTTCTAGGTTTTTATCGTGTATCGCAAAAAAACTTTACGATATCTAAAATATCGGCGATACAAGGATTGAACGATAAAATCGCTCATATCGACCAGTACAAACCGATATATCGGGTTCAGATAGTATCAGTAAGGGTAATTTGGTAGAAAAAATTATTTAGATATGGAAATTCGTAAACATAATTCTTCCTCCTAATCATGTTCTTCTTATGTACCCTTTAATTTGTACTTTGAAGCTTTTGATCTTGAGAATTAATGCATCATATGACACCGATTTTTTTAGATTGAAACATTTATAAATATTTAGAATTTTATTCTTAATGATGTATCACCTGTAAAAACCGATTTAATCTTTTGTATAGGTGTATCGAGCCCAGCCGATACGATGCTGATACACGATATTAACTACTTTTGTCCCGGGGTTTATCTGCATTTGCAGTTTCCTCGTTAAAAAAAATCTTGTTGTGTCATTTTGGTTATTATAATTTAAAGTAAATACACTTGTACGTTAATTCCTGGTCACTTGATATTGATCCTATAGTGTTTCGGTTTAACACCGTACGTATTATCAAGTTAACACTTTGTTGTTGTATTTTCTCGATTTCATATCCATAGACGATCACACAAAGTGTATACCATAGTTGTTGTATTGTCTCGACCTTGTCCATATCACACTTGGTATTAGACTTATAGGTTGATATTTAAAATATTGTGGTGTATTTTGGTACCTTCGTCTTTTCAGTCATGTTTGATTGTTTTTCCCCCAACATAGCCAATAGAGATCTCAATTTGCTTGAGATCCATATATATTTGTTTATCTTATCGAATATATAATAACAAATTTGTTAGAAATGAAAAACCAATAGGGATCTTAATTTGCTAGAAATGAAAAACCATATATCATAACAAATTTGTTAGAAACTAGAGATAACCCGTGACGTGACGACATTGGGTATGTGATTAATATATAAGTGTTTGTCACATGATCCGAGTCTTCTTAATTAGTGGTGTTATACTTATAGGAAAAATACTATCATATATTTTCTCCTCTGTTGAAGACCCTCTTTGTGATTTTGATAACAACAAGATTTATGTTTTCATATAATACAAATAATTTAAATAGACTTTTACTCTCATCGATTTTGGTTGTAAAAAACATGTAAAATTCCGGAACTTGGTAAGGTTTAATTATTAATAACAAAATTGTTTGGGAAAAATAGGTTATTTTCATATGTTCATAGACACTTTTAATTATATATGTACACGAAATAATTTGACCAGTTCGCGAACTGTTCTATTTTGTAATGTTCCTGTACACCGAAAATTCATTTCATTCACGAACTGATATCTCCAGTTAATTGAATTGGTTTCAGGGCGTAACTAAGATATCTATATTGCTTGATGGTTCACGAAAAACTTAACCATTATTCAAGAGCTAACTCTTTGTTCACGAGACTTATATTGATAAATACGCGGGATGCACATTCTTCTTTGTAACTTCAAGGAAAATTTCTCACATCCTTTCATGATCAATCTATATAAAGAAGTTTAATTTACTTAGTATCAAAGTAATTCGTAAACATGGAAACTAGTTCATGAACTTAATTAGCTTTGATTGTAAGCTACCTAACCTTATTCATCATAATAAATAGAAGACTCTCTGCAACCTAACCTTATACGAAATCTTATCTTGAACCATCGTAGTTCTTATCTATTCTGAGGTATGCTATACAGTCATTCAAGAACTACTTTTTAATGTTCTCTGTTCTCAAACTTTGCAATTCCACGAGATTTATATTTGTTCTTAGATTGATCTTGTAAGGTAGAATCGATTAGGCATCTTTATAACCGTTTGAAGGAAGTAAGCTATCCTAATTGTTGAGGTTTTCTTCATATCTTCTTTACCCTTGAAAATTTCTCATAAGAAAACATATTTCTATTACCTTAATTGAATATATTTTTAAAGGAAAACAATAGGCAATCTATCATAGGAAGATTTGTCCAAGTCTTCGCTTCTGTTGAAGCAACTCATCGGCCTGTAAAGGACGTCATCTAGGGGAATCAAGTGCATAGGGTCTTTAGAGATCCAAAAGACTTAAAGAAAATGACTGAATCTGAATTACTCGAAGGATTGGTTCGATCTCAACTGCATTCCAGTCCAAAGTATGATATGCTAGTGTTTGTAAGGGTATAATATAGTGCATTCTTCAAGCTAGACTAGGTGCCGGTATTTTTCTGCACATTGCAATTTTCTTCTGTTAACAAATTTTTTGGAATCTTCAGTTATTTCTTTACCACGTTATATTATTTATCTTTATAATTGAAATATCACAAGTAGTAAGCTAATCAACCTAGATAGTCTTAGCTCAACTGTAGATAACCTATAAGACTTGTTCTTGTGAATTCATATCTTAAAAAATAGATTACAAGACTTTTTCTTGTTGGAATTCGGTTCTTATACAGTTGGGATACATACTAGGTTGATCTTGATATAAAATCATGTATAAGGATCTTTTACTATTAAACATTACTTATTAATTGTATAAGAAATTGTCCATACAAGTTCACCAACGAAGAAGTTGGTAGTGTATTACATATCCTCTCCTTTTCATTCATAATGAACAAGAATGAGGAGATGAGATATTTGAAAATGCGGGGGTACCAAAATACACCTCCAACTTTTTCTTAGGCAATCTCTATGGAAAAATTCAATACAACTCCGAGAGTTAAACTCTATCAAGGAATGGTATCTAGAGTTATATCTCTTTCTCTCTATCGATTAGAACATTTACAGAAACAAATCCATGAACCTAATCACAAAGATATTACTTGGACGGTACCAAAGACCAATGTCCAAGAATCAATCAAATTGTATCCAACAAACTAGTGCGGATGCATCTACTATGATTGATTAACGCACAACCTGTGATATTTCAATTATAAAGATAAACAATATAATGTGAAAAAGAAATAACACAGACACCAGAAGTTTTGTTAACGAGGAAACCTCAAATGCATAAAAACCCCGGGACCTAGTCCAGATTGAACACCAAATTGTATTAAGACGCTACAAACACTAGCCTCTACTAATTAATTTCCAGTTGGAATGTTGTTGATCCCTAATTGAGTCTCCCACTGATTAAGGTACAATCGCGCTCCTTACGCCACTTAAATCCCAACAGGACTCCGCGCAATAGATTCCCTTAGCTGACATCACACAAACTAAGAGTTGCTTCAACTCAATTGAAGACTTTGAACCAATCTTCCTCCCATGGATTAATTATATATATATGATTTTCTTTACGATCAAAAATATTTCGATCAAGGTGATATGGAAATCGATAGCAATAGACAAAGTCTAGCTAACCTCAAAATCCGGGCTTATGCAACCCGAAGTGCAGCCTAAATTATTATTCACCTTACAAGTATAAAACTTGTGGAATCAACAAAGTTTGAGACAAAGAGAACTTTGATGACTTCCATCTATCTTGACCGAGTGAGAAGCTCAACAATCGATCAAGATCAAGATACTCGAGTTATCAAAGAAACATAACTTGACATGGCTTCACGAATCCCTATGAAGTCTTTGTAGTCGCTAAACCCTAAAAGGGTTAGCAAGAGGATTACTCCAGTTACAACTAGGACACACCAAAAAGTAGTGTCGGGATTCAAAAATCCTAGTTGCTTGAAGTTTCCTTTTTATAGACATTCAAAGCATAGGTTGCTTTAGGTTTAAGCTAAGATAGCTATGGAACCAAGCAATCAATATCCACCGTTAGATGAATCTTTGAATATGATTTACATAAACAAGATATACACTCTGATTAGGTGAAATCGTAACCGAACCGAGTATAAAGACTATGTTCAAGGTGGTTAGCCGAAACTAGCCGATTTGAACTTAAAAGCTTAACATTCATTTTAATGAACACTTAAGACATTAACCTTGAGTCACAATCATGTGATCAAATAAGTTTAGTGTTTTTAGAGAATTGATCAAAGGCTAATTACCTCGTAGAAATAATTTAATCGCACTTGAAAATAATCGACATGGTTAGTAGGTGCACAAAGTACAAATACCATTGTCGTTCGTGAGTCGGTTCAGTCACAGTACGTGTACCGGTTTGTAAGCTAACAAGCCAAACCAAGTTCCGTAGTTAACAGAACTATTTAGGTATGCGTACCGGTTTGAAAACCCTAAGACTATGACTGGTTCCGGAGTTCACAAAACTATTTTGGTACGTGTACCGGTTTGGATACACAACCGCGTTCGGGAACACAGAACTATTTTGATACATGTACCGGTTTGGATACTAACCCGGTTCCGTGACCACAGTTTCTAAATGGTTTGCATATGAGTATGCATACCGATCCGGTTCACGGGTTGAACAGATTTTTACATTGTGTGCATAAGAATATGCGTACCACAAATCTGCAAGTCGATATATAACTACTCCATTACGTGTACGAGTACATGTAATACGGCTTCAGACTTATGACAATTTTCTCAGTTTGTAAGATTGATAACACTGTCTTGTATTCGAATCTATAGTAGTTCTATATTTCTCTCTAAATCGATATGAAACGTTCCCGAATAACATTAATGACACACATCACTGTTCCAGGCTATTTTCGAATGATAAAAATTGAATCATGATTTTGATTCCGAACAACAAATTACCCTTAACCGAAATTCATCAAGTATGAACAAATGTTCATTAAGCTTAGTCAATATATTTCGAGAAACTTGTCTCGAAATTCTTGTATATGCATAATAGTCTAATTAGTTATGCGACATCTTCCCAATGATAGAAAAGTGAATATAACTTGGGAAACAGGTGGTTCATTCTTCACTTACCTTTTGTTGATGAATTTCTCTAAAAGCTTCGGTTGATCTTCGCCTTCAAACGGTAGAACGCAATGATGCCTGCCGTGATCCACTGTATCTCAACTACATTTCTATATATCCTAGTCTGAGACTTAACTAATTGTAGACTAGAAATCAAGATATAGTTTTGACAACAAGCTTGAGATAGCAACACTTGTGAGTTCGACCGAGCAATGGTCTTACAATATTCCTGTCTAATGCTTTTCTCACTCTTGAACATTTATGTGGCTTCACCATTCACAAGAATAGCAAAGCTTGCATAAGAAATACATCATCAAATTCCTTCATTTTAAAGCAAAACCAAACCTCTCCAGAGCGATGTCAATGTAGTTCTAGTTTATGTTGTCAAATGCTTTTTCAAAATCCATTTTGCATGCACTACCGGACTTACCTTCATGAATTAATGAGTTCAACATCTATGAGGATACCATCATATATTTGTCTTCAAGACCAGCTAGTTTTAATCTTCCTGCTAATAGTTCAAAAATCACCATGTACGATCCACCAATCAAGCTTATTGGCCTAAAATTATGCGATGCAACGACTCCACAAATTTTTGGGATTAGCTTAAGGTTTGTACAGATTAGTCTCTTGTCAAGAGAGCAACAATTTTCAAACTCCTTTACCACAAACATAAAATCATCCATCAATACATACCTAAAGCATTCGAAAAACTCAATAATAAAACCGTCCGGTGGCTTTGGAACTTTGTTGTGCCCAAAATACCAAATCAACTTATTCACCTCATCATTAGAAAAGCGATAATTTTACGTCTACCGGGACTGAAATCCCGTAGGATTTTCTCTCTAGACACACCATATTACAACCCACACTGGGTAATAGCCACCCCTGCAGTTCTCTAACGGGCCCACGAGGCTATCTCTTACGGGATTTCCCCCTGGATATAGCCCCCGTCAATGTAGCACTTAGAAAAGGGACTTTCAACAGCAATGCTATCACTAACTGAAATAGATAGCATCTACAAGTCATCAAAAGTGGGCCCTATCTTGAATTTGTAGTGAACCGTGGCTTCTCTAGCCATCGGGTGACACAACCTTGTAATTAGTCAAACATGCAATTTCTCTGATGGGTCCTATAGGGAGGAAAAAAGGACTCGTGTGGGTGGGTGGGAATTCTGGAGGTTGGGCGAGAATCAAAAGAAAATGATCAAGAATTAATTTGACATCCGCGGATTAGCGGGTAATACAGACCGGATGCGGATTAACTGCGGATTTAGTCAAAAAAATAAAAAAATAAATCATATGATGCTCCTGATCACTGCTTACAAACTAACCTTATTGTGCAACTGCATGACAGAATGACTTAAATCAAAATGAGAGCAATGTAAATTAATATACTTATCGCCGATAAAACTTTGGAGACTGATTATCATCTTTTCTTCTGCTTCAGTGAAGTTCCCCTCTTGATTCCTGGTGTTAAGTAATTAGTCAATCTTAACCTGCAACTTTTGACGCATCAGCAAACCTTAAAATAAGACAACCATAGGAAAAAAAATGAAAAAAGAAAAGAAAAAAACAAACGAAGGATGTTGGAACTTAGAAGATGCTAAAATTAAGTCTTCCTCACGTATAAATACACAAAAGTGTATATAATGATCAAATTCATAAGCAGTTGGAAGTAGATCAAGAGGATATTCAATACTTACATGTTGGTACTGATTTCCAATTCCATGATCCATGTCCTTGGATGTAGATACTAAAATTATATATTCTTCAGGAGTCCAAGATCCTTTCTTGATGCCAACTTTATCACAACAAGGAGGTCTACCCATGGATATATATATATATATATATATATATATATATTTTGCTTGTTTTGATCTTTTCTTTTGATATCTATCCTTTATTTATGTATGATCTATCTTTGAAACTAGGTTTAATCATCAACTTTACTTCTTCAGAGAAAAAAACTTCAAGATAGCGTGTGTGAGAGAGAGGGGTGCGGGTGAATCCGCGGATTTCAAAGTCCAACCGCAACCAAACCGCTAAAAATGCGGATTTGAAAAACCCACCCGTGTCCGGCCCATATATCTTGCGGATTGGTTTTCACCAGCAATTTTGCGGACAGATACGGATGAAATCCGCGGTTCCGGACTTTTTGCTCACCCCTAGTCATAAGGCCTACGAGACTGGACTGAACACTTCTAAATATTAAAATGAGGCCTTGAGCTTATTGCATTTTCTTTTATAGCATATTCTTTAACAGCTCATGATATTTCTACCCTCATGATATTTCTACCCTCATCAGAGTGACTATTTTCTCCACCTTCGTGTATTACTACTCATTTTTTTCTTGCTTAAAAAAAAAAGAAAAAAAGAAAAAAAGGAATTCTTTAGCTGTGAATGTTGGAATACTCATGACGGTCTAGGAACACCCATAGTTTAAATACTAGCATCTGATTTTCCATCGTTTAAAGAAGAAGACCTCTGATTTTTATTTGTACTAATTTTTTTTATTCTTCCCGTAGCACTAAACTAACCATTTTCCGAAAAACCTAACCTTAAAAGCATCGATTGGCAGATAAAAATGGCCCACAAGAAAATGTGTACCTTAAAAAATATGTTTATTTCAGAAAACCGAAGACCAACCAATAAGAATGAGATGAAGACAAGTTAAATTATTACATATTCCTTTAGATCTAACTCTGAGATCTGTGAGTACGGTAACAAATTATTTTATGGATGAATGCACATCCAGTTTTAAAGCAGTGGACGACATGGTTGGTTTCATGCAAATTGTTCAAACACCCCTATATCCTCACTCATAATTTATGGAAGTATTGTAGTATTGTTGCTTACTGTATTTGGCAGACTTGGTTCTCATTTTTCCATGGCACAAAACTCGTCTGTTTCATTCTCTGTTTCCTTCTTGATGAAGTCAATGATGCTCGAACTTAAAGACTGCCTAATATTTTTGTTAATTGTATGTTTGAAGAGATTAGATATATAGATAGCATGCATTCGGAAGCAATGAACCAAAACATGATAAAGGAAAAAGAAACCTGATCTAATATATTCACAGTTGCTCAATATCAATTTCTGCCAGAAGTTCTTGAGGGTCGACAGTGTGTCATGGATGCGGTGACCGGACCTGTTGTGGAGTTCGTTCTTCAGACCGGGGTTCAATCGATTGTGCGTCAGGTTGGTTATGTTGTTAATTACAAGAAAATTCTTGAGAGTTTTGAAAGAAAAGTTAATAGTCTAGATGATATAAAAGACGACATACAAAAAAGTGTCACTGCCGCAAAGAGAAATCTTGACCCTATCAAAAAAGTTAATAGTCGAGACAGGGATTCAAGCGTCTGCACATCAAATCAGTTATGTTATTAACTACAATAAAAATGTGAAAAACCTGGCGAGAAAAGTTAAGTATCTCAAAGATTTGAAAGCAGATTTGCAGGACCGAGTCACTGAGGCTATAAATAATCTTGATTCAGTTAAAAAAGTAGTAGAGACTTGGCTTGAGAGGGTGAAGATTGAAACTGAGCAAGATGATATAATGACCGAGTTGATGAGTTTCGCCAACGGTCAACATGCTCAACTCTTTAACTATGGCAAGCGTCACAGAATCGGTAGAGAATCACAAAAGAAGATTGTTATTGTTGATGAGCTTATTAATGAAGGGAGAAGCTTTGTTGATGTTTCAAATCCATGTTCTGTTTCAGCCGCAGAAGTATTTATTGGAAATATTGTGGCTTTTGCGTCCCGAGAAGATTGTCAAAACCAAGTCATGGCCACATTACAGCACGAGGGAATTCACTCAGTCGGGATATATGGAATGGGAGGGGTCGGCAAGACTACTCTGATGAAACTGATACACGAACAAGTACTCGAAGAGAAAGTTTTCGATGTGGTTGTAACGGTAACCGTTAACAGAAGGTCAACTTGAGAAACATTCAAAATGACATTGTTCAGCAGCTTGACTTCCACAAGCTTGATGAAGTAAATGACGAATCTATAAGAGCCACAATGCTATCTAGGCAATTGAAGCAAGAGAATAAGATACTTGTGATTTTCGATGATGTGTGGAAGACGGATTTAAATTTGTTTAGTGCCGCAGGTATTTCTTATGGAGAAAATCACCAGAGAGGCTGCAAAATTTTAATGACTACGAGAAGCCTTGAAGTGTGTAATTCGTTGCTGATTCAGAAAAGTACTGAGGTTGGACTCTTATCAGACGATGAATCATGGCATCTTTTCAAGACGAAAGCCGGTGATGTGGTGGATTCTCCTGACATACAAACAGTAGCTAAAGAGATTGTCAAAGAATGTGGTCGCTTGCCCCTTGCACTCGATACACTTGGCAGGGCATTGAGAAATAACAACGACAAGCTTGCTTGGGACAATACAGTTAGTCAACTAAGAAGCTCAGATTTCGCAGATATTGGAGGAATGAAATCCAGAGTCCATTCCTCGATTAAGTTGAGTTATGATTTCTTGGGAAACGACATACTCAAAAACTGCTTCCTACTTTGTTGTTTGTTCCCTGAGGATTTTGCAGTCCATATAGATCATTTGCTGTTCTATGCAATGGGTGACAAAACAATACATGGAGATAAAAATACTATGAAAGAAGTGAGGGCTAGATTACATGCAGCCTTATACAAACTTGTAGCATTGGGTTTATTGGTAAGTGAAAAGGAATTTTCAGATCAAACGTTTTCAGCAAAGATGCATGACATTGTACGTGATGTAGCCATATCAATTGCATCTGGAGAGGGCAGTTGGTTCTTCGTAAAAGCAGGGTTGGGTTTGCAGAACTGGCCAGAGGCAGAAGTCTTGTCGGATGGTAAATGCTCACGAATATCACTAACTCGTAATAATATTACTGTGCTCCCAAACCAACCAGAACTACCCCATCTCTTAAGCTTATCTTTACGGAAAAATAGTTCCTTGGAGAAGGTCCCAGGCATGTTCTTTACAAATATGAAAACACTCCAATCTCTAGATATTAGCCTAACTAGTATTTCATCACTGCCTTCATCATTTTCATCCCTCGTCAATCTTCACTCACTTGATATGGGTTCTTGTAAATTCCACAGTCAAATAGATATATCTGTACTGGGGGGACTGAAGAAACTCGAAATTCTTAGAATAGCAGGTATGGAATTATCGACCAGCTTGCCCGAAGAAATAGGGGGGTTGTCTCATTTGAAGTGGTTGGATCTATCAAATAATCCTGGACTTACGGTTCCACCAAATATCATATCCTGACTGACTTGCTTGGAATTCTTGAACATGGAGGACAGCTGCAGCGGGTGGGAGGTTGGAGGAATCAGAAAAGAAAGTTGTAAACTTGCAAATCTGGATGAGATGTCGTCCTTGACTTGCTTAAACCGTGTATCATTTCAGGCAAGATGGGCCGCTGGATGCGTTGACATGTTTCAAGGTCCCAGTGGAGCATATAGAAGGCATGTTTCACCGTATAATGTGTCTGCCAAACTCGCGAGATCGCATTTTAGCTATGTATCTCAATGTTGTCATCTCAGCGGGACATCTCCATTCTGCAACTCAGTCAAAGTTTTGGTGGGAAAAGCAGAAAAACTAGAGTTCAGAAAATGTTCTAATCTCAAGAGCGTGGTACAACTGGCTACAAGCAGTAGCGGATGCGGGTTTAATAACCTGAAGCATCTTGAAGTAGAAGATTGCAATGAGATGGAATGTGTTCTTAGTGCGGTAGACAAGGACATCCCTACAGATGCATTCGCTGAATTGGAGGTAATCATGAACTATTTTTATGGAGTTCTAGTTTATCTGCACAATTGTAAAAACTTAAGCTGTAACTTTTTCACTTCATTGCAGATAATAACCTTGAAGTCTTTGGGAAGCTTGAAGGAGATATTTCACGTCCCCATGCCAGCAGAATTCTCATTGGAGAACATAAAACGCGTACGGATATACAGTTGCCCGAATTTAGCTTGTATATTTTCTTTTGATGTGTTGTTGAAGTTGAAGTATCTGGAAGAACTTTTGGTGGATGGTTCTAAGAGGTTGATGGAGGTATTTTCTTTAGAACCAGATGGAAGAGTGGATTCCAATGAGAAAGGAGAAAGGGATCTTGTCTTATTACCTCAACTACGGTTGTTGCTGTTGTTTCATCTTGGAATCACCACTATTTGGAAGGGAATTTTCAGTCCTAATATCAGTAGCCTTGCAAACTTGAGTATGATAAAAGTGATTGATTGTCATGAGTTGAGGTACTTGTTCTGCCCTGCTATTGTGACTGCTCTTCAACAGTTGGAGGTACTTCAGATTCGTGAATGTAGCAGCTTGGTGACAGTAGTAGCATCAACGGATGAACTAACGCAAGGGGAAGACGACCAAATTATGAATAATCTCCAAACATTATTCAATCTGAGGATGCTGAAGATCGAATATTGTAACAGTTTGAAGTTTCTCTACTCGCCATTAACAGACATAAAAGAAAACCAACAAGTAGACGAATATGGTTATGAATGTGATGATGCTTATAGTGATAAGGATGACAGTAAAGTTTTGGTTCTCAAATGTTTTGGTATCAAAAAAGTTTGGGGCGGAGGCATTCCTATTCAAAGCTTTAGGAATGTCACAGAGGCAAGATTCACATGCTGTGGATGGTTGAAGCAGCTGATCCCTATACAAGTCTTGCTAAGCGGTGGTCTATCACAACTACAAAAACTTTACATAGAAGACTGCCAGCGTCTAGAGGAGATCTTTTATATTGATGATACTACAACCATATATGATGAGAAAAAATCTATCCCATTGTTTAGAAGCCCGGAGAGTCTAAGGTTAATTTCTGTAGAAGAATGTGATAGCCTTAAGCACATTTTACCAATGAGACTACTTATTCAAGGTGGGCTACCCAAACTAGAAGCAATTGCAATTCTTGATTGTGCAACGATAGAGGTGATAATTTATGAAGACGTAGGCAGCAATGGAGACAAGACAATCACATCAACCATAGAGGTGGAAGTACTCACTACGTTAAGACTGCTAAATCTAATTCGCCTTCCAAATCTTTCCGGTTTCCATGATCAACATGGGAAAACATCACTAGTATTTGGCTGGCCTTCATTAGTATACATGTACGTGGTTAACTGTAATCTAAAGAGGCTACCTTTGAGTCGCAAGAATGTTCCACCCAAACTGGAAAAGTTGCGGGGAGATAGTGAAGCTGTGTTTGAGAAGTGGTTGAAGTTGGAAGATGAGAGTGTGAAGAAAGCCTACGACCCTTGTTTAAGGTATGCATTGTGTTTTTGCAGTGTTCTAAACTCTTAATTAATACTTAATTAATACATCTGATTGTTCTTAGCCTTGATTGTTTGGTTGAGCTTTCATTTAATTAGTCAGGTTTATTCATTTTGCAGGTTCATGATGGTCGTGAAGAATATAAGGATTGGACAGAGGTATCTTACCTTTTTGGCTGATTTGGTTCACCAGTGCACTTTCGGATAATACTTCTTATCTAATAATACAAAATTTTTCTCTTTTGTTAATCGGTAGGTGAGGCAGAGCGTGGAATGACCTGTTTGGAGGATGAAGACCCGATTGTCGGAGTCTATGTCGATGGAAAACCTGCTACAAAAGCCAGTTTTTTACCGCTTTAGATTTTTTTTGTTTTGTCAATTGTTCTCTAGGAGTCCGCTTGGGTCGTGTTTGTGGCATACATATTTTTATTTTGAGCATAGGCATTTAGGATAATATCAGATGCGCCAAAAATAACAAATTTCAGTCGGTTTTGAGTTTTTCAATCCTTTTGTGGCTTACAAGTTAGGATTTTTTCCAAGTTTAAATGAGTCTGTCCAACTTATTATTCCTAGCATTTTTAGGGGCCACCCAAAAGGAATTAGGGGCAACAATAAGACAAATAGGGTCACCCAAACGTAAATTGAAGCTAGCCCTTATCTCGCGTATTTCGTAATGGCAAAATTGTCCTTCCACAATCGGTAGTTAATACTACAATAGGTAGTAAAGTGTGTTACTTTAACCTCCGAATGTATTCAATTTTCGAACTTTAGCACTACCATAATCGGTAGTAAATTTAACTTCCGAATGTATATTGGCCCCAAAATGAGATTTTGCCAAAATCTTAAAATTTTCAAACTTTGGTACTACCATAATCGGTAGTAAAGTGTGTTACTTTAACCTCCGAATGTATTCAATTTTCGAATTTTAGCACTACCATAATCGGTAGTAAATTTAACTTACGAATGTATATTGGCCCCAAAATGTGATTTTGCCAAAATCCTAAAATTTTCGAACTTTGGTACTACCATAATCGGTAGTAACGTGTGTTACTTTAACCTCCGAATATACTCAATTTTTGTATTTTACTACTACCATAATCGGTAGTAAACTATGTTAATAAGTGATGCTTATTATCTATCGATTGTGTTCTTGGCCCCAAATTCAAATTTTCAAAACTTAATAAAATTTCGAAATTTTATACATTCACAATCGGTAGTTAATGGTATTCATTATCTACCGATTGTGCGTAACTTTTAGTACAAAGAAATTGAATTTTTTGAATCAAGAATAATCGGTAGATAACGATCAATTTACCTACTGATTATGGTTGATGTTCTTAAGAACGAAGAACATCAACCATAATCGGTAGGTAAAGTAGATTATTATCTACCGATTATGTTTCTGCTAGTGTAAATCCAAGAACATCAACCATAATCGGTAGGTAAAATAGATTGTTATCTACCGATTATGTTTCTGCTACTTTAAATCCAAGAAAACTTTGGGATCAAATTTTTGATTTCAAGTAATCAAATCCTAATTTTGAATCACAACTACTATCATATATTCGTTTTGTTTGTTGAACTCCTTTTTTTTTTTTTTTGATGTTCTAAGTTTCAACTTTAAGGTTAATGAATTTTGGGTTTTAATTTTAAACAATCAATCATAACATTTGTTTGATCGACGATCTTTGTTTTCAATCAAAATTAAAATGATGATTTTTTTTCTTCAATGGGTAGAAAAGAGAAGAATTATGAAAATAAAGGATATAGGTTTAGATTTAGTATAAAGGTGAAGGACAATATAGACAATTTTCTATTTTTAAGACACCCCTTAACCCCCTTCAATGGATGGGAATAAAAAGGTGGCCTCTAATTCCTTTTGAGTGGCCCCTAAAAATGCTAGGTTATTATTCTATCCAGTTTATTATTTTATTTTAATTTTTGGTAAATTTATCAGTTTATTTTTTTTAGTTGACTAATAAAATTTTATCCTTCATTTAATTTATACTCATTTTGTCCCAAATTAGATGACCTAGTTATGGTTTGCACAATTTTCAAGGCAATAAGGAGAGAGGAGAATTTTAAGTATTTTTTACAATTATACCCTTATGGATATTTACTAGTAAAATTTAGAAATGATTTATCTCTTAAACTATACGACGAATATTCGTAAACTTTATATCATTGGAAAGGATTTTAAAACGCCTACATAACGAATATAAACATGGGTATCAAATTATATATATTTCTTATGCTAATAATAATCAATTAAAAGGGTAATTTTAGAAATATTTCATTGTTTGATAATAATAGGTCATCTAATTTGGAATGGAGGAACTATTGAAGTTTTATCCTTTCTTTTGGGTGTTCGTCCGCAAATCAACCATAGAGAACCTAAGCTTCAAGGGTCAACTAGTTTATTTTTCCATTAATATTTGGTGCATTATTTTTGGTTACCAGAGCTTATCAAGTCTTTCTTAGCGCAAAGGTGTATATTTTCCACTTTTGCACCCATTATGGGTATGGCAAAGTGGCAAACATGACTACATAAATGACAGATTTACCACTTATCCAGGTGTGGTGTAGTCTCTACGCTTAGTTGATGTAACAATAGTGCTCAGTCATCATTCAACGCCAACAATCATGTTTCTATCGCTGGGTGCTACATTCGATGTTCAGTGATAATTATCCAACAGTAAAAAATCCTCCAATATAAATACACAATTATAACTTTATTTCAACTCACACCTCTTTTGTACTTATACTAATTTCGTTTTCAATTAAATTATTAACACCTCTGAAAACTCTTCAAATTTTTCGTAATATGAATTCTGGTTTTAACGTGGCTGAGTTCATAGAAAACCAACATGCAGTCATAAATAAAAAATGTGTCAACCGAGACAATGTGGGAGCACACATATTATATATTCCAAGAAGAAAGCAGAGTGCAAATTTTACTATTTTCGAAGAATGCATCTGCAAGAAGTATGTTGTTTTTTACTCAAGATTCTATCGATGGTGCACAACAACAAAGCATGACAATGTGGGAAAAGATATTTCACAAATTTCAAGAAGAAACAATGAACCTCAATAACCGTGATGCAAATATGTTGAGTGGTTGCTTCGTTTAAATTAATCGCCAATTAACCTTGTATGCTGGTGCGGTACGATAAGCTAATCGAAGCCGAATGAGTGGTGGAAACAATGTTGATGTGGTAACAATTATACAGATTCCAAATTTTAAAATTAACTTTTAATTTTATTTTTAATCAATAATGAATTTGTTTTCGTACATCACATGGACAAAGGTGTCTGGTGGATTGAATCCATATGAACGGAAAAGACTTACAATATGGAAGTTGTTATGATATGTCAAAAGAGCTGCCCAAATATAATCCAATATTGTTAGATAGTTTGAATTAGGTAAAGTTTTAATTTATAAATTCACAAGTTTAGGTAATTAAATTTAAGTTATAATTAAATTAATGTAAGTTCAAAAGTACCAATGAATTAAAAATATAAGTCTAATTTTCAACCTTACTTCTTGTTTTAAGTATAATTTTTGAATTAACTAACAATACTAGGCCATTTTACAAGAGATAAACTTGGACAATAAAACATAAATAAAGATTTCAATAAAAATCTCAGACGATCTTTGGCCCTCCTTGTTTTCTTCATTTGAAGACACTTCCATTCGATGCGCTCATTAGGAGATTTTCCTTTGTTCTTGTGATTAGTATGATTAACTTTCAAATTTTCTTTGTCTTTGTATTGATATTCGTTGAGTTGAAATCTTATTTTCCTTTTAGCTGCAGGTTGCTAATATCTAAAACTTGAAGACTTCTTTTCTTTTTAAAAATCCTTAGGATTGGTCCTAGTAAAGATCCTTTTAAAGGGATCAATCATAGTGTAGATCCTTTGAATCACGTATTCAATTACGAAACAAGTTTCGCAAGTTTACTTCCCTTAAACTATGTAACTTAACACAATTATAAGGTATCTACTCAATCGGAAGTTCAACACGCTAAATAATAATGAATTACCAATTAGTGTTGTATCAATTCTACAAAGTCCATAGATAAACTATACTTCGTAACTACATAGACCAAAGTTTTATAAAACAACTATTATATCTTTCCTTGACACTTTTATCATAGTATAATGACCAAGCCATTGATACTAGCTGCCAGTAAAAAACTATATTTCGTATGTTATGTCTACAATAAATACTAAATTGAAAGAAATGTAGATAGAAATGGAACAAGTCAAGTCTGTGTTACTAACCTAACTGAAGGATGATGTGTTTTTTGATGTCGATATGTCTTCAGGTTCTTCATGAGTAAAAAGAGTGAGTCTCAGCATTTCTATGTTCGATACCTAACAATAGATATGAATGCATGCTCATTTAACACGCGACTTAAACAGTCAAACAATCAATCATACATGATGTTGTAAACGGTATAACATAAACGATACTAAAGAGATCATGAACATTTTAAAATGAATATTGAAAAAGCGGGGGTACAACAACCACACCCAATATTTCGTTCGGCAATCTGTATGGATTAACTCCACTATAATTATGAGAGCACCAGCTAATAAAGCGAGCTCAACCAAGAAATATATCAAAGAGTTATATCTCAATTTCTCAATACAATCCGCAATCAAACAGATATAAATCTGTGAGCCCGATTGATATGATAAATAATTTTGACGGTACCAAAGACCAATGTCCAAGTGTCAATCAATTTATACTCAATGACCAAAGGTCGGATTAACCAATTGATTGAACTACGCACAACCTGTGATATTTCAATTATATAAACAAATATAATGCGGAAAAGAAATAACACAGACACCAGAAGTTTTGTTAACGAGTAAACCGCAAATGCAGAAAAACCTCGGGACCTAGTCCAGATTTGAACACCACATTGTATTAAGCCGCTACATACACTAGCCTACTACAAGTTAACTTCGGACTGGAATGTAGTTGAGCCGTAACCAAGTCTAACACCGATTAAGGTACAGTCGTGTTCCTTACGCCTCTGAATCCAAACAGGACTCTACGCACTTGATTCCCTTAGCTGATCTCACCCACAACTAAGAGTTGCTACATCCCAAAGTCGAAGACTTATAAACAAATATGTCTCACACAGAAAAGTCTATTCTGATAGATAAATCTGTCTCCCACAGAAGTACCTATGAAGTTTTGTTCCGTCTTTTGATAAATCAAGGTGAACAAGAACAATTGATAATCCGGTCTTATATTCCTGAAGAACAACCTAAAAATATCAATCACATCATAATAACTTAACTATATGGTAGTAGAAGAAGTTATTGTGGAATCACAAAGAATGAGACAAAGAGCTTTGTGATTACTTTTTGTATCTTACCTATCGGAGATAAATCTCGAGAAAATCTTAGAGAAGATAGTACTTAATACGATAGAACAAGTAAGATCAGAACTCGCAACTATAGAGAAAATAGTTGGGGCTGGCTTCACGAATCCCAAATGAAGTCTTCAAGTCGTTAACCTATAATGGTTTTGGAAAAACCTAGGTTAAAGGATAATCGACTCTAGTCAAAACTAGGACACAGGAAAGTGTCGGGATTAGGTTTTCCAGTTGTTAGAGTTCTCTCTTATATAGTCTTTCAAATCAGGGTTTGCATTTTAAGTTAGCTTAGTAACAAAGCAATCAATATTCACCGTTAGATGAAATCCTAATTTAAGATTCAAGTTAAGTTTGCTTAAAACCAAAGAAATATCTCTCCACCGTTAGATGGTCTTAGCTTGTTACATACAAATGAAATATTACTTTATTTAGATATGGGTAACCATACCTAAACGTGTATATTGGCTGAACACTTTTGTATTAACCACATTCATCTAACATTTATAGATCAAATATGATGACCAATGAAACATGAATGATAATCGAATGAATCTAATCATAGAGTTGTTTAATTGTATATATCTCATAGAAGTATATAAGAAACAATTGAAGCAAAATCGGATTGATTCAAGAGAATCAATTCATGAACATTTAGCCACGGTTTGCAAAAATTACATTCCTTAATTTATAAATGTATTTTTTTCATGAGTATGAAATCATACTTAACCGATTTTAGAACTTAACCAACTAAGTTTATAAACGGGTACGCAAACTTTATTTTCGGACTTTTGGTCTTGTCCGAGAGTTCGCAAGCAGGTATGCATACTGCCGTCCCGGACCTTAACTTAGGTAAAACCGTTCTCATAATGGTATGCAAACTTGGTTCCCGGACATGAATCATACCACAACAGTTTGCATACTGGTACGCATACTGTGCTTTATCCATACAATGGTTAATTGTTGTAAACTCCCATTTCAATCATTGAAACATCCTTAGAAGACGACACTAGCTGTATCACACAAATTATTAGCTTATAAGTAATTTTCAAGTGATCAAATGATCAATACGAAACATTCCGAGTCGACCTCAAATGACTGTCTCACACAAATCATGTAAGATGTTCCAAGGCAATTTTCACGTGATCATCTTTTTGACTTATTATTTAGTTTCCAACAAATAAATTGTTTCCAACTAAACTCGTCAAGAATAATGATGAACGTAGTTAAACTAAAAAGCTTCCAACACATATTTCGAGAAATATATAAGCGAGTTAAGCTCCGCTCGAAATATCAAATGTGTATAATATAAAAGTCTATATAGCTATACGACTTAGTCTCATTAGGAGATAGAATAGAATAAAATTCTGAGTGATAGATAAGTTTTAGTCTCCACGTACCTTTTGTTGATGAAGTTCCTCCAAGCTCTCCTCAGTAGATCTTCGTCTTCAATAGATGAACGCCATGGAGTCTAAAGATCAACTACACATTCTATCCTAATCCGAGAGATAGCTATTAGTAGACTAGAAATCAAGATTTATAGTTTTGATCACCTAAACTTGACAAACAAGCTTGAGATAGCAATGCTTGCGAGTTCGACCGAGCAGTTCTCTAACAATCTCCCCCTTTGTCAATTTTAGTGACAAAACTATCAATACATATGGATTACAAAATAAATAAACTTTGTATCTTCTCATCCAACATGCTTGATTTCCTTGGTTCTTCAATATTCCTTGAATTCTTCGTCACTCCAAGTACTTCAGTGATTCTGAACGTGTTCAACTCAGCATCATAGTTGTTGAAGATCCATATCAATAACAATAATATAACAGCTGTTCTCAATCATTGTTATACTGTTTCATAGTATTATTATACAACATCAAAGTCCAATTGTATCAAAACTTTGACCATAATACTACGGTGATATGTATCACTCCCCCTTAGTCAATACTTCATCTCACAATGAAAACCACTCCACCTTACATAATGATCCGTAAACCATATGTATGTTGTGTGAACTACAAAATAATTCTCCCCCTTTTTGTCAATATAAATTGGCAAAGGTACGCAAAACTAACGGGATCATAATGAAATTCTCAAAGAGATTATTCATGATTAAAAGAGAACATATCAACTTGGTTTCGATGATTTCACATAGTCAAAACTTAGTGTATTCATCAAGGAGTTTATAAAGATACAAGATAACTCATACAATATTCCACAGCCGCACTCCCTACAAAGATTTGGCAATTAAGCACAAGTTCAATTAAGAACTCTCCCCTATAAAAAAATGTCATTCCCGAAAGAACAACAAGAGCGACCTCACTTTTACGAGAAAATAAGGATTTCTTTGGACATTAACAAATCACATGAAACATGAATTTGTATCCAGAAAACTCGAATAAATTAACCACAACAAGACCTTAATGGTTAATTTAATCGAAAATGCTCAACATAAGAAAACTTACGGAGCGATACAGTACTTTCACATAGAAGTGGATCAGGGAAAGATCAATACTACAGAATATTCAAAAGTTCATTCTATCTTTTATCAATATTTGCATAAAGACATAATAGACTTAACTTTTGATCATATGAGATAATCACAGTTTACTGACGTAAACACACATATCCCATAATATTTTTGCAATATATAAAACCATAAATATTAATACTACATAATCATCTTCCAAAAACTTAGAATTTAAATAAATAAATCTAAAACATTTCAAGATGTAAATCGTTGGAAATAGCTATGTATGATCACAATATTTGTTATTCCAAACCCTAGTTATCCTTCTTAAAACATAAGAATAAATTCTCATAAGAAGTTTCCTAGACAAAATAAAATAAAATCCTGAGAACCAGAAAACAAACTCAAACTAGAGTCAAAGAACACTTTAGGAACCCTCATGGATCTTGAGACCTTTGAGATTGTGATTGACAGCATCAACTGCTTCTTCGGAGAAGATATCCTCATTGAGAATATCTTTAACATGTTTCTTCATGAGAACAAGGTCAGAGTTAACCTTTTTTAACTTAGTTCGTAACACATCGAGACCCTTCGTAGTATCAATGAGCTGCAGTTTTGCTTCCTCAAAGTATCTAAGAAAATCATGAACCACTTCAGCATAAACCATCTCATAATTCTCCACATCTTGATGAGTATATGCATAATAGCATGAGATATAAGAATAATCCTCAGGATTTTGATATCATCAACTTCTACGAGAGTTATTTTCTTCATCCCTTTCGAACCGTAACCCATACCTTTATCAACAAACCCCTTTTTGAAATCACAAGTGTAAGAAGGAGATGACATTCTTGATACGAGAAAAATAACGTAGAGTGAGATAACTCAAATCCAATAGGATAGTATATAAACAGTTTCATAGGGAGTATACTATTAGGGTTTAGAGATTCGGTTCGTGACATGTCACGACAGTACGCATACAAACACAAACTTAACCCATAAGAGGAAACTTTAAAACAAAAGCTTTAAAATTCCTTTCACAGAGTAAAAAGGACACAGTTCAAATTTTGCTATGTGAAAAATTCTTTCACAATTCTGAGCTCAATAAATTTTATATTCTCACAGGAGGAAAATTTATAGCACAAGAGTAGCTTACTTAATAAAAATAAATAAAAGGTAGATACTTGAAGTGATTCTTGAAACAAAAACAAATACTTATACAAAGTTGTCTGCATCAAATAGTCTAGCTATGAACAATAAGAAAATAGCTCGACTAAACAGAGAACACTTTGCAAATAAGTATACCTGATCATTAGCATATCTTACTCAACATGATTTTTCATGAATAAGATTTCACGCCTAGTGATTAATTAACACAAGTATGAGCTTTAAGCTCATCAAATGAAAATTGTTCATGGTTAATCATCTTTTTTCCTTCTAATTTTTGGAGGAAACCCTTTTTGATGTTAAAAAGTATCATAGAACTTACTATCATCAAAGTATGAAACTAAGTTTGAACCCTTACCAGAAGAAGTCTGTTTGGAGGATTTTGACAGCCTGTTGATAAGATCCTTGTATCCTTCAATTATCAGATTTATATTATCCTTCATATCTCCATTGTTGTTTTCACCTTCCGGTACTATTCTCACATCTTAAACATCATTCTCCACCTTAGATTGATGAGGACCGTTCTGAAATCTTCTTGATCGATTTGTGTTAACGCAACTATTACAAGTTCGAACGTTAGACGAGCATATTGAAGTGACTTTTCTAGAAGGATTCACAGGGTGAGTACTAAAACCAATTGGTTTAGACGTCCGAATGTCAGTTACACCTTTGAGTATTAAGTCTAAGGTGTGTTGAAGTCGACCAAAATATTGTCATTCAACCTCAATTTGCACTTCCGTTGAACCCGTCCTTTTGAATCACAAAATAGACACACCTTCTGATCACCGGAGTGATTAGGAAGAGTAGCATTAACAACATTATTAGAAGATTTCTTTCTTCCATGAGATGTGGTGATTCCTTGATTGGTGGAAGTTACAATCACATCTTTAGTGATAGGAAGGGTTTGCAGTTTAGCTTCTGAAACTGGTTTCATCAGAGAAACATGATTACATGTAGTCACGTTTTCTAACATCTCAGTTGAGTGAGAAGCAATTGGTATAGTGGACCTCACAGAATATCCTTTACATTGAATAGAGAGATTACTTAACAAACGTTCAATTTCCAAGGCATCCTCCTTGAGTTTAGCCTCAAGTAAGGTTCGAGATGAACAAACTACGAAAATTTCCTCACGAATAAGCCTTAATTGGGAATCACGATCCTTTACCATACTAATAATCATATTGACTTTTTGTTTTAGCCTGTTGATTTCAATTGTCTGGATTCTAACAAGTTTTAGAATCGCTGCACTTTCTTGGGCTGCTTTCCTATCAACTTCAAAGTCAGACTCATCAGTAAGATAATCAGGGTAACACTTATTAATACATGTCTGTTTCGTGGGAAAAAAATGCCCATCTATATGCGAGATCGACAAGTCTTTCTCTTTAATAGATTCCATAGAAACAAGACTTTTTTCTATGGTGATGCGTTTGTCAGCGATAGTACTTCTGTCCATAGAGTCAGATTGCTACAAACACAGACTTATGAGGTCTTTAACGTGTTTTCATGCTCTGATACCAATTGAAAAAGCGGGGGTACAACAACCACACCCAATATTTCGTTCGACAATCTGTATGGACTAACACCAATATAATTCTGAGAGCACCATCCAATAAAGCGAGCTCAACCAAGAAATATATCAAAGAGTTATATCTCAATTTCTTAATACAATCCGCAATCAAACAGATAGAAATCCATGAGCCCTATTGATATGAGAAATAACTTGGACGGTACCAAAGACCAATGTCCAAGTGTCAATCAATTTATACTCAACGAACAAAGGTCGGATTAACCAATTGATTGAACTACGCACAACCTATGATATTTTAATTATATAAACAAATATAATGCGGAAAAGAAATAACCCAGACACCAGAAGTTTTGTTAACGAGGAAACTACAAATGCGAAAAAACCCCGGGACCTAGTCAATATTTGAAACCCACACCGTGTTAAGTCGCTACAAATACTAGCCTACTACAAGTTAACTTCGGACTGGAATGTAGTTGAGCCCTAACCAAGTCTTACACCAATTAAGGTATAGTCGCATTCCTTACACCTCTGAATCCCAGCAGGACTCTACGCACTTTATTCCCTTAGCTGATCTCAACCACAACTAAGAGTTGCAATGACCCAAAGTCGAAGACTTATAAACATATCTGTTTCCCACAAAAAAGTCTATTCTGATAGATAACTCTATATCCCACAGAAGTACCTATGAAGTTTTGTTCCGTCTTTTGATAAATCAAGGTGAACAGGAACCAATTGATAATCCGGTATTATAATCCCGAAGAACAACCTAGAAATATCAATCACCTCATAATAACTTAACTATATGGTAGTAGATGAAGTTATTATGAAATCACAAAGAATGAGACAAAGAGCTTTGTGATTACTATTTATATCTTACCTATCGGAGATAAAGCTCGAGAAAATCTTAGAGAATAGTACTTAATACGATAGAACAAGTAAGATCAGAACACTCAACTACAGAGAAAATAGTTGGGTCTGGCTTAACGAATCCCAAATGAAGTCTTCAAGTCGTTAACCTATAATGGTTTTGGAAAAAACTAGGTTAAAGGAGAATCGACTCTAGTCGCAAATAGGACACAGGAAAGTGTCGGGATTAGGTTTTCCAGTTGCTAGAGTTCTCCATTATATAGTCTTTCAAATCAGGGTTTGCATTCTAAGTTAGCTTAGTAACAAAGAAATCAATATTCACCGTTAAATGAAATCCTGATTTAAGATTCAAGCTAAGTTTGCTTAAAACCAAAGAAATATCTCTCCACCGTTAGATGGTCTTAGCTTGTTACACACAAATGAAATATACCTTCATTTAGATATGGGTAACCGTACCGAAACGTGTATATTGAATTGGCTGAACAATAGTTAACCGAAGTTAGCCATATGAACACTTTTGTATTAACCACATTCATCTAACACTTCTAGATCAAATATGATGATCAATCAAACATGAATGATAATCAAATGAATCTAATTGTGTTACATATATAGTTGTTCAATTGTATATATCTCATAGAAGTATATAAGAAATAATTGAAGCAAAATCAGATTGATTCAGGAGAATCAATTCATGAACGTTTAGCCATGGTTTGCGAAGATTGCATTCCTTAATTTATAAATGTATTTGTTCATGATCATGGAATCATACTTAACCAAATTTAGAACTTAACCAACTAAGTTTGCAAACGGGTGCGCAAACTTTATTTTCGTACTTTTGGTCTTGTCCGACAGTTCGCAAACCGGTATGCATACTGCCGTCCCAGACCTTAACTCAGGTAAAACCATTTGCAAACTGGTATGCAAACTTGGTTCCCGGACTTTAACAGTTAAAACCGTTCGCATACTGGTATGCAAACTTGGTTCCCGGACCTGAATCATACCACAACAGTTTGCATACTGGTATGCATACTGTGCTTTGTCCAGACAATGGTTAATTGTTCTAAACTCCCATTTCAATCATTGAAACATCCTTATAATACGACAATAGCCATCTCACATAAACTATTAGTTTATAAGTAATTTTCAAGTGATCGAATGATCAATACGAAACATTCCGAGTCGACCTCAAATGACTGTCTCACACAAATCATGTAAGATGTTCCAAGGCAATTTTCACGTGATCATCTTTTTGACTTATTATTTAGTTTCCAACAAATAAATTGTTTCCAACTAAACTCGTCAAGAATAATGATGAACGTAGTTAAACCAAAAAGCTTCCACACATATTTCGAGAAATATATAAGCGAGTTAAGCTCCGCTCGAAATATCAAATGTGTATAATATAAAAGTCTATATAGCTATACGACTTAGTCTCATTAGGAGATAGAATAGAATAGACTTCTGAGTGATAGATAAGTTTTAGTCTCCACATACCTTTTGTTGATGAAGTTCCTCCAAGCTCTCCTCAGTAGATCTTCGTCTTCAATAGATAAACGCCATGGAGTCTAAAGATCAACTACACATTCTATCCTAATCCGAGAGATAGCTATTAGTAGACTAGAAATCAAGACTTATAGTTTTGATCACCTTAGCTTGACAAACAAGCTTGAGATAGCAATGCTTGCGAGTTCGGCCGAGCAGTTCTCTACCAAATATTATAATTAATAAACATGTTTTTCAACTTAGGACTACATCTATAACTAATAAGATATTTAGTTTATCATGGAAGTATAAAGAAAATCAAATTAGCAAACCATAGAAATCGTGATGTCCAATCGCAACTCCAGAATATTATCAAATAATTAATAATATTTAGCAGCGGAAACAAATGGGTGTAGGAGAAAAGTACTTGGGTATTCCTTACTTATGCACAGATGTAGACATAAAAATTGTCCAGGAATTTTAGATAACATTAACACGCTTCAAGGATGGCAGAGTAAATTAGTCAATCAAGTAGTAAGAACCACTCAAATAAATTATGTTCTCAGTACCATGGGTATGTACCAAATGCAGATTTTTAAGATACCCGACACTGCAATTCAACAAATGGATAAAGTGCAGAGACGATAGTGGTGGCACAATTTTGATAATCATAAATCTCCTAGAACTATCTCTTGGGCTAAGATTTATCTTCCTAAAAGAGACAGAGGTTTAGGTTTGAAGAATCTAAATAAAGCACTATAATTCTGCATTTCTTGCTAAGATTGTCTGGAATTTACTTCATAACCAACAAACTTTGTCGACTAGGGTGTTAAAAGGTAAATACTGCCCGTTTCATGATTTGAAGTTTCATCCTCCTCCTTCAGATAAAAATGCAAGTTGAGTTTGGCAGAGTATTTCTCAAGTGATTTAAATTGTGCTTGATAATGCTAAATGGAAGGTGGGTAATGGTTGGGATATGAATATTTGGACTAATAACTGAATTCCAAATTTATCCAACCCTTTACATCACTGGAACGATCTTCATTTAAGTGATTATCCATGGGTTTCTCAATTGATTGACTTTAATACAAATTAGTGGAATATTTCTTTGTTAATGCAGCTTTTTACAACTTCTCAAGTGGACTCTATTCTTATAATACCTCTTCAACTAGATCAGAAAGATAGTCTAATTTGGCCTTTCACTTCAGCTCGAATCTTTACTACCAGGTCTACTTATTCTCTATTTTGTACTAATAATTCGACAACTCTGTCTTCTAAGTTCTGGATAAATTTTTGGAAAGCTAATATTCCATACAAGCTTCAACCTTTTCTGTGGAAGATATTTCTGAATTGTCTTTCTACCAAGAAGAAATTATTTCATGCTACTTCTTTAGATTGTGTCCTCTGTAACAATCATCGGATTGAAGACTTAGATCATCTTTTGGTTCATTTTCCTTTCTCAGCCATTTGGAGATACTTCCTGCCACAAATTTAATTTATCAAAATTTGAATTCTCATCAGTCTCTTCTCTCTTGGGTTCAAACTTGGCAATCATGAGGCTCATACATTGGAATTTATCATTCTACTAATGTCATCTACATCATTGCATGCATCTTGCATTCCATTTGGAAACACATATGCCAAGTCATTTTTAATAGTGTCTCTCCTAATATTAATACAGTCAAACATAGTATCTCTGCATATATAGAGTATAATCATCTGACTGCATCCACAACTATTATTTCTTATGTTAGAAGTAATATTCACATGCACTTATCTTGGCAAGCTCTGATATACGCATTTATGTGTCTATTTTCATCTCTATTGTATATATTGTTAGTACCCATTTTCGTACTAATTTTGGTATTTTATCCCTTTGTAGGTGTTTTTGGAGAATTAGGCTTTTGCGGAAAAATTGGCTCGAAAAGTTGCTAAAGGCTCCTGGGAGGACACTTGCTATTCGGACTCTCATTTTGGATAAGGGTAACCTATTTCCAAGCAGCTGCTAAGCACAGACCGGCACTGGATATGGGGAGGTCACATTTCTCAAAATTTCAAAGCAAAGAAATTGGCGGGAAGATTTTCTACAGAAAACAGAATTTTCTGTTTGATTTTTGGACGATTTT